>JASDQU010739347.1:54922-76233 GCA_032191745.1 Picea mariana | reverse complement strand
TTCCACTACCCTCTTGGCAGTCTTCGAGATCTTGCAGTGACCTCATTTCATTGCCCAGCTGGCAATGTGAAATTCCCTAGCTGTCCTCATGACAGTCTCTGAGATCCCGCAGTGATCTCAACTCCTTGCCCACCTATAAAACTGGGATTTCCTCTTTTCCCTACCAACAGTTCTTGAGATCTTCAGTTGATCCCATTTCATTCTCTTCACCGAGAATTCTCCCAATCTCTGGTTCACATACCTGAACCATCTCCTCAGGTCCGTCAAGGTTTTCATCATGCCTCAACCATCCTCTTAACAGCCTACACTATCTTCTATCCATCAACTCCTTGACTGGTCATTTTTCTTTTGCCTTCCTCATGGGTCATTCATATACCCATCTCGGCTTAGTATTTTGTTGTATCCGCAGCTCAAGATTTTCCATTTCTTTCTTTATATTAGTGATCTCTTCATCTATATCTTCTTGGCTCCATAGCTCTGAGGTTTTCCTTCCAGCATATCGATGGCCTTCAATAGCCATATTGTTTTCTTTGTCTGCTCTCCTAGCAAACCTACTGCTCACTCCTGCACACCTGAGTGTCCCAGCTTCTCGTACAGTCCCCCTAACTGTCTTCTTGACTGTTGCCTACATGCAAACAATCACCACAGAGTCTCCAGCAACCCTGTCTTCTTTTTCCTTCTCCCTCTTTTTGCAATATACAAAC
Source organism: Picea mariana (assembly GCA_032191745.1). Lineage (NCBI taxonomy): Eukaryota > Viridiplantae > Streptophyta > Pinopsida > Pinales > Pinaceae > Picea > Picea mariana. The sequence goes on along the minus strand of JASDQU010739347.1, from coordinate 75,529 downwards.
AAAGTTCTAGTTATGATACCACACTGACGTGTATCAGAGTGCTCTTTACCTCTTATGCCTCCCTTGCCTGAAATATACAGACAAGAATCATGCTCTGATACCAACTGACACAGACCGCACCCTCTGCCTTAGGAAAGGCCTCTGCGTTGACCTCCCGGTCTTAAGGATCATTCAAATTTTACCCTCTAGCTGGAGTGCCTCTTTTGATTCCACAGTGAAATCTCCGTAAAAAACCAATCCACAGGTCCTTCTTTCCCTATCACGGCCTTTGCATACAACCGTTGTTCTTTCCACAACAAGAAAATGCATATACTTTCGGGTTTCAAGGTTTTCTAATTCCTGATGTCAAGAGTTCCTTGTTCTCTCAAACTCCCGATCTCTGATTTGCCAATGCGCTCCCTTTCTTCTTTAGCCCATACTGGCTATTCCCTAGTCCATGTGACCAGTTCTCATAAGACCGCCGCCTTATCTCTTTCGGGGGGTTTGGGCTTCAAAATCTCGATTAATGACTCCTCCTTTAGGGCAATTTCCCAAAAGCCTCAATCTCTGCCACACGTCCTCAATGATGGACAATCCTTGCCGCTTTAGGGTTTTCACTGTAAAGATTTACTAATCCCCGACTTCCTTCGGATCTCTAACACGTGCCCCAAGTAGATGGATGGTTCAGATCGAATCTTGGACTTCGCCAACTACAAAGTCAAAACGCTCACTTATGTGAGTCCCGATGTCTGGAATGTCGATGGGCTTCTGATCTTGCCCACGTGTCCCAATTGATGGACGACTCCGATCATTTACGGGGTTTCCAACATGGATTTTCCTGATCTCTTGCCCACAGAACTCCCGATTTTCCGAGTCCCAAAACTCCGATGGACTCTTCCCTTTCGGGACTTTTTTCGAGATCTTAGATCTTCGCCATGCTTCCCCTCAAGATGGATGGCCCTGATCCAATCTCGTGATTTCAGGACTTCTGAACGTCGAACCCCGATATGCTGAGTTAACTTTTCTATCGAGACTTTCTCCGATAGTCTGGATCTCTGCAATGTGTCTCCACAAACGGACGGCTCAGATTCACTCTCGTTATTTTGAGACTTGAAATGTCCCGACTTTCTCGACCTCGAGAACTCCGATATCCTGAATGCCGATATCCCGATAAGTCAATCCCTTCGGGACTTTCACCCTCTTGTTCATGAAGCTTTTACCCCGTGCAACTCTCGACAGATCTGACGGATGTTGGGTACTTGGATCAAGATCCAGCGGTCTAGATCCATTCTTCTACGCACACTCTGGAGACTAAACTCTGTGCATCTTCACCTGATCCAATGGCTGACAGGTATCTGAGAGAGATCTGACGACTGACGATCTCCTCTCCTGTGCACTCTTCCTACTCTCTCCTGGACGTGAAATCTTCAACGGTCCAGATCTATCGGCTGATCCAACGGCTAATGTTTCTCCTCCGGAGCTTTGGTGATTTCTTCCTGCACTTGGAAAAATTCCAATTTTCCAAAGGCCTCGACCTTTGCCTTCTTTCTCCTCTGCGAAATCCTTTACTTTGAGTTCTCTCCTTCGCGTATGAAAACACTTGTCTCTTCTGAGCTTTATAAACTTTGAATTCCTCCAAAGAGTTCTTCAACCTCTGCACTCCTTGTAGCCACGACTCTGTGCACCAAAAGCACTGTCCCTCCTGAGATTCTCCAAGGAAATAAATCTTTCTCCTTCTTCTGCTGATGGAGAATTTAATTCCTTCCTGGATATTCTTCTGCTTAAGCAACCTATTGTTGAGTCTACAGGGTGTTCAACAACCCTATGAAGATCCCTCGGTGGAATCTTCCTTTAAATTACATAACTCAAAGAGTTCTCTTCTCCCTGTTCCTCTCTACACACTGACTCAAATGCCCACCTGCTAGAGTATCTTCTCATAGAACATCCAACAGTTCTATACTCTCCTGTGCACCTATGCACCTGCTCAATGCCTACTTGGCAGAGCTCTTAGAATCCTCAGTGATTATGGTTCTCTTTGAACTCATAGCAGAGTTCTTCCTAAATGCATCCCTATGCTATGCTCAATGCCCACTTGGCAGAGCTTCTACAGAACTCCTCAGAGATTTTGTCTGCAACTGTGTTCTTCTCCACAACCTTTCCTTCTAAGGTGTTCAACAACCTCAAAGGTCTTCTCCCGAGTTGATGATTTCAACTTCTATGCCCACCTGGAACGCCTCTGTCTGACTCTGCAGTGTTTAGAAATGCATCCCCTATGCACGGCTATAAAAACCCACAGTGTTCTGTCACACCCTCCTGGTGTGAAGCCTCAAAGACCTCTCAAGCTTGAAATCAAACAAAACCTTTGCAAATGTCTAAACATAACATACATTCACAACATAAAAGAACACTCATAGACATTCATTTAACATATGAAAGATGCAGGAAAAACTGTTGTTTATATTAAATGGCAAAGGCCTATTTATACAAGGTGTTCCTGAGCTTGAACTGTAACAAAGTCTTAGCTCCTTCTCTTCTGCTCTCTACTCATAGACTCTTATCTCATTCCACTAACTATCTCCTACAAAATGAGATACTCTATTTCATTTACCTGAGGGTGCTCTTTGAGCTCTTCCCTCCAACCTACCTACCCTATTCAATTACATTGAATGGGCTATCTAGTCTAGCATCTGGGTCTAGATCTTATCCTTACAAACATTTAAATCCTATCTACTCTATGCCTACACAAAGGCACGGCTCCATGGCTCAAGAGCCTAAAAATTAATTACATTCAAATACAAAATTGAAGATGAGGGTTGCGCCTCTCTTCAGCCTTGAATGCATGCACTGACATGACTGGCTGGCTGGCTGGCTGATGTGGAGAGATGCTCCTGCATCATCTAACACCTCAAAAATATGACACTTCAGAGGGTTTCATGAGCAAGCATAAGAAAACTCTCAAACCCCTCACTTTAGAGATACGATGCTCCATAGGATTGTAATAAATATGCATTGAAAATTCCCAAAGCCCAAACTCCTGAAGTAATTGTGGACCAATGATCTCAAATCAATAATATTCATTGATTTGTAGTAGTATCACTGGAAGGCCCGAATTCCTGAAGTAATTGTGGACCATTGATCTCAAATCAAAAAGGAACATTCATCTTTGTAGTAGGTAAGAAAGAAATATCGACCAAAGTTCCAAATTCCTAAAGTTAATGAGAGGCTGCAACATCAATCGGGAGAAAGTCACTTTAGGATATTTCCATCCAAACATCCCAAAGTCCCGAAGAGCCGAAGTCTCAAAGTTAACGAGAGGCTTCCACATCAACCAAGAGAAAGTCACTTCGGAATATATTCATGCCCATGTTCAAAATATCCTGACGCCCGAAGTAACGAAGTACCAAAGACACATGGATCTCATCCATAACTAGTTGTGACATCGTATGGCACCAGGTCACCATGTAACTCTGGGCCCGTACCACTCTGGGATTTTTTCATGCTTCAAAATCCAAAACTCCTGATGCCTGAAGTGTCGAAGTATCATAGACACTTGGCACTCATCTGTAAGGACTAGTGGAACTCATCTGTGGAGACAAGTGGATTCCATATGGCCCTGACATGTGGAACTCATTCCAAGTCATTTGGCTATTTCATTCTCCCATTTCCATGTCACATGTGTCACCCTTCTTTCCATGACACGTCAAACACAGTGGCATCAGGCCACCATGTCATATTCAGGAGATCACCCTCTGGGAGATATTACTGCTCAACATTCAAAGATCGCAAGTGACAAAATTGGTTCCATCTCTAAACATGTTTAAAAGGGTTCTAGAGTTGGCAGACAGATAAATTTTAGCCAGGGAACTAAAATAGCAGGGTTGCCTAGAGTGCAGATTGCAATAGATCAATGACCACACTTCAGTGCGAGGACAAAACATGCTCGAGCATTAAAATTCTAGAGCAGCCCACACAATTGAAACCATGGTATAGCAAAAGAGGTGCGTGGTAGTTAGTGGTGGATTGTGTGGGTTGAAGTTGTGTCAACCCAAACCTCCCTTGGCAACTTCCACAATCACGTGCTTATATGGGGTCCAATATGAGATCAATGCGTGGCCACATAAGTTGGGCATTAAGCCAAATCATCAAAGGAGCATCATGAGGAGAAGAAGAATGTTAACAGACCACAACCAATCTATCACTAAAGGAAAGAGAACAATCAACCGCCCCCCTTAAATGGGAGCATCGAGGGTCTGGCTAAGGAGACAAAAAAATGTCATCCCAAAGTACCATAGAGGGCATTTTTTCTTGCAGGCCAAGATTGACTCGAGTTTCCTTATGACAGAAGGAACAAGACTGACAATAGAATAAACCATCTACTATATTGAGTATAAATACATCATATGAATGATATAAGAGGGTGGGATTGTTGAGCAGAGCTCCCTTTTGTAATATTTTGACTAAGAAAAACTATTCTCTGGTTATGTATGGGACTTGAGACATTTTCGCTAATAAAATTCAGTTTCCTTTCATCATCTTGTTTCCTCTTACTCTAAAATTCTCATGATTGGATGATCCATGTGAGATGTTGTGGTTGTGTTATAATGGATGCTTGATTATAATGTTGTTATGAATTTTTTTTAGTGTTTTAAACTTTAAGTTCAAGAAGTTCTTGTGACTCAATATTTCTTGTCTTGGCTTCTTGAAGGCCTGATGCTTATAGCAGACCTATCCACCTTCCTCACCAAGTCTTCCTTCTATTCATTGTTATCCTTAAACCACTAACTAAAGTTAATAAAAACCTCGTTTTCTTATGCATGCTAGCTCAATTTTCCGTGTTAAAAAATTATGATGACGAGTTTTGTCCATTTGACCTTTCATCATTAATTTACATTCACAAACCTTTTGATGGGTACAGGTCTTATCCTCTTCCAATTTGAGGGTGACTCTCGGTGCTAACAAAATGATCTTACTCAAAAAAAAACACAAAAATTCCCAAAAACATCATGAGGAATAGAAGAACACAAGAACAAGTCGATTGAATAATATATTTAAATGAATATCATTTATGAAATTCCTTATGGAAAGAACAACCACTCAGAAATATCTTCATCTTCTATTTTTAATGCTCACGTGTTCCTTTTCAAAAATGTAAAAGAAATTCAAAATGTAAAATGAAAAAACAAAGGGAAACAAAATGAAAGTTACAAGAGATGAGAATTATCTTTTTTCTTATGAAAAATAACTCGTTGGATGTAAGAAATGAATTTTTCCTGTTGTATATATTCACAATACTCCTATTTACGAATATCTGAAGAGAAAAAAGGAGTTTTGAAGTCATATCTATTTTCAAATGCTTGTGTGATTACTCTACACATGTATTTCTTGATTAATTTTTTTGGGTGCTAATCATATGGAATATTTTTGTGCTTAGTATTTAGAATTCTTATGTTGTTTTGAGTTTTAAAGAGTACATGGATGATGTTGCAGGTATCCTCTACAAATATTTCAGATGATATCTGGATTGTTATTGTATTGAAATATTATTGGCTACAATGAACAGTTTCTACTGTCAAAATATCACTTTAAATTGTTCTCATATATTAGTTTTTCTCCCGTGGGATAGGTTAGGAGTAGCTAGGATAGATTAGTTTGATTTCAGTTTGGATTAGATCTAGAATTTATTAGAAATCTTTGGGGGATAGTTCACTATATTTTCCCTTTTTATTATTTTAATTCATAGTGGTCGGAAATGCTGCACAAAACGCGATCAGTTCTAATTGGGACTTACTATCGATCATTATCCATTACCTTCTTGATGGTCCATTTGGACCCTTCAACAGAAACCCAATTGGGAAAACCCACAACCCATTTTAGAGACACACATCTAATTCTATTCATTATCTAACTTCATTATTTACAATACAATATATAAGATCCCGCGACATACAAAAAGTTTGTAATCCATTCACTCGAATTAGTTTACAACCTTAATCCATTAAATATATTTAGAAAACCATGGGATGAAATAACATGCACCACTAAACTGCCAAATTTGAAAAATCCCCTCACAAAAGGCTAAATATTTCCCAAAAATTTTGCGAATAAACCCCCAAAAAAATATTTCAGGGGCTCTACCCTAGAAACCCCTAATACAAGGAACCAAACTCATGTAAAAAATATAACACATACCTTACATTATTCATCAAACCAACCTTTTTCACTAACCAATCCTTCAATTCGTTGATTTGACAGTCCAATTCAGATAGCTAGTTTTGTATTTCCTCATTTTCTTCATGAGCCATGGAAGAGCTTTATGGAGGTTTAATTGGCGAAGTAAATTTTCGATTTTTCTTCGGATCCATGGGAAAATGTTACCTTGTCCTAAGGACAACAGAGTGTCAATTTCTATAGCTCTATGATATACATGTGAGGTCCAACAATAGTACTAGGCCCAATATCTTAGGGAACTAACTAAGGATGCTCAACCCTACCCTTATTCGTATTAGCAAACTACTCATACACTAGAGAGTGGTCTCCTTGAGTGCTTTCCTAAGTATACTGTAGAAAAACGATGGTCAAAATATTGATCTAAGTCTTGATTTGGGTATACCTATGGTACGTCCTATATACCCAAAGGTACATGGAAATAAAATTCCATATATAGGCATTTTTTATGGTGGTAAGTCTACTTGAACGGGTACCAACATGGGTTACATGATTTTCCAACCATGTGAAACAATGTGTTTCAAACCACATGAAACCATGTGTATTTCCTCTATTTATTCTTCCCTTACCATAGTTTTACCAAATGAACAAAAGATAATGTGTTATTTAAAGACATCAAAACACGTCTCTATTTTTTTTTGTATATGATATTTATAACGAGAGAAAAAGATCTTAGAATCATAAGAAAATAACTTATGCAAAAATCCTAACTTGCAAAAAAAATATTTCATAAAATATCATGAGCCAAAATATGAAAATTATTCCACATGTACTTCACTATTTTAGATCAAAATTCTTAACATTTTAGAGTCTGAAACTTCACAGAAAGAAAATCATTGTGAAAGTGTCAATATAATTGATTTAAGATTAATCACAAACATTGTCTTCCATGGACTATATCTCCAAAATTATAGTGAAACTGAACCTTAAATTTTTACTACCTATTCTATGACATTTCTCATTAGTCTCCACAAAATTTGACTATTTAAAAATTCCCATAAGAAAGGTAACTGAAAAATCCAAGTTGACTAGATTAAAATGGATTTCAGGATGAGTCAGAAACCCTATATTCCATAGGTTATATCTCCTAAATTCTATAGACTAGAACCTAAAATTGTTATTAGACATACTGTGATATGTCTCCTAAGAAACCTCAAAATTTTGTTATATGAAGCATCCTAGAAAAAAAGTTATAGTGAAAATTCCAATATGACTCGCTTGAAGAAGAAAAACCCTAGGATTGATTCTCTGATACCAAATGTTATGAACCAAGCACCTTGAAAATTATAAAAAATACATTGAATACAATCCATTTCTAGGGGAAACCTACTTTTATAATATATCCAATTTAGAATACACGATGATATGTGTATGCAAATTATTCTTGTTCATTATAAATAGGAGATAAAGTGAGCATGATGTAACCTACCACTAAGACGAACTAATCCTAATTAATAACCTCATAATAAATTATTTTTAGGGACTTAACATAGGAACTTAGGGTATTAACAACTCATGTAGTGGTTTAAAGTCTTGTTCATGGTTGATAAGCCCCAATCATTGAGCCTAATTCCTTTATTTTCCTACTCTTATAATGGTCAAGTCCCTAAAGACCACCCCTCATGTGAAAAACCTTCTAAGAGCATACATATTATCATTTGATGTCAAATATCCTTTTTAGAGGTATTAGGTGGTGGTTTCAGGTATTAATCATGACCTAAACATTCATTTTTTGGTCATTTGAAAATAATCAATTATTTATAAAGAAACATAAAAATATCATAAGATAAACATGTAGAGTTGTTCAAGAAATTTCCAATGAGATAAAGAACTCCAAAAAGGGATTATTGGGGTAGAAAGTTATTTCAAATTTACTAAAATATTTTTTATATAAAATAATGTATGCATGTTTTGAAATACGCACATGTTATTAGAACATGCACATTCCTAAAGAAAGTGTGTTTTATTTTGCATGGTTATTTTTCCAACTTCATGTCGTCCTCTATGGTGGTTTAGAATGAACCAAGGTTGTTGTAAAAGGAATGGATGTGTGTTCTAAATAACATACATGCACATTCTAGTGTGAATGTAATGTGTGCACATTCGCTATTCCCTATTGCCACTTTTTTTACCATCAACTTGATCCAAACACGTTTATTGTTTATTATGAATGAGAACTTCACTTTTGTTTTCTTCTTTGTTATTAGCTGCACATATGTATAAGAGAATCCCCACCTAAACCCTTCATCCTACCTACTTTTCTCTTCTTCATATTTATTTTTCCTAAACGTACCTACAAACCACATTAATTGGGTTAAATACACGTGCTTCTTATTTTATGGGTCCATGCATTCTTATTTGCCCCACATCATGTTTATTTTTAAGTGAGAGATGGGTCCCTAGGTTACCTTTCTCTAACCTCCAACCAAATCTCATAACTCGTGCAGGTTACATTTGCCACACATGATGCTAAAAACTTTCTAAGCCCATCACTCTACATACATTACACCATTGATGGGGAGGGTGGTCAGATGGCTTGTGCCATCCTAGCATAAAATTAACCTTTTTAGACCTCTCTAAGAAATACAAATAAAAGTTAAGATCAAAAATGTAAAAATGAAAGAAAAAATCACTAATCATAATAAGTATAACAAAAACTATAAGAATAAAACGAAGGATCCTATATCCATCTTAACCCGAATATAATAAAAATACAATAATTAAATAAAACAATGTAAACTCATTTTAACCCAAATATTTTAAGTATTAAGATGTTTTCATTTTGGTTTCTATTTGATTCATCTAGGTGATTGATAGATCCAAACTATTTTGATTTCACAAAGACTTAATCTAGATAAGATATGCAACCTTTGTGTATAATTCTTATAAATCTAGATAAAAAATAAAATAAATTAGATATTGAAAAAAACCATCAATTAAAATATATGTAGATATATATAAACAAGTAAATCCATTTTAACTTTGGATTAGAGATTCACATAAAAAAATTATCCTTATATGGTAGGCTTATACTATTGCATACCTATTATCATCTGCTAATGTGCACAATTAAAATGGAGTAGTCTCTCTTATTAATACCTCTAGAAGGTCAGAACTATAACATTCAATTCATTCTTCACTATCCATTAGTTTATCTTTGATTACCAATAATTTTCTTGTTGTTCAATGTTGTACATATGCTTAACAAAACAGTATTTTTTTTACAATATTTAAATTAATTTTATCACACATCTCATTGGTTGATCAATTCAATGTCTTTTGGCGGAGCTCTAACCAAATGGGATTTTTTGATATTGGGTTGTACATAATTTTTTAGTTTTAATTACCGAAAACGCACACAGTGCAATGTTTCTGAAACATAAATAACCTAAGTTTGGAGTTTTAATATTAGATAACTACAATGTCTAAATCATTAAACTCATGTAAGTGGAATAAATACATGTGAAGAGCAGTTATGTTTTCATAATATTTTTTTAACGATCTTGTAACATATTTTTTCTAACAATCTTATAACAAAATTTGTAATAAAATTTACACTTATCACCATTCCACTACACAATCTTTGTTATCTCTGATTATTCACTCTAGTTTGATGTCTCCTTTCTCTCTGATCCTCTTTTTTCTATCTCTACATTTCTTATCTCCTAATATATTTTAGGAGTTTCCTCCTATGTATATACCTCACCCAAGCTATCTCTATATCTCTCTATAACTCACATAGATGGTTTTGCATACTACTTTCTGGTATACCATCCATGAATGAAGTTTAATAGTTTCCTACTCCTTCTCCAACTCCCAGAGGTTGAGATCTCTTTAACGATAATCCAAACCACTTATTCGATCTCGAGTACCATGAATCCCATGGACTTGGATGCACCCATGCTGATTGAAACTCTGATGTAACATTCAGTTCCAGCGATCACATTTTCATAAAACCGATTATTCTTTTAGGACACTTGCGTGCAAGTGATCGGGGTAAACATGGTACATTATGATTAGTTGAATTGGTTTATAAATTATGAGTTTATTCTATGATTGAATATTGAAATTTAGATATGTTATTAATATGGATGTATATCATTGACATGTATTATGATGAGGTTTCCTGAGTGTGCAAGAAACATGACATGATGAGGATGTAGATGGCATAGAAAAAATACCTTGGACTCCATATTGAGTTAGGGAGTGAACTTGGACTTTGATTATGAGTACTTGTTTTATTACAAATGTATTATGATGATTTCAGTTATGGATTAAATGTATAAGTGTTATTAATATTGTCTTTTTTAGTGGATGCAGGCATGGTGATGCTTGCTAATATGACTCACATATGGAGTAAAGGGGTCATACACATATTTCAAATGGATGAGGGAGAGGTGTGGAAGTGTCCCTAGCACACCCTACTAGCACTCCTTCCATGACCTGAAATGAAGGTTAACGAGTACCTTGTTCTTGAGAGGTTCACGATGCCATGAGGCTAGACTGAGATAGTTGCTCACTAGGATTTCTGAGGACCGCACAATAATTCATCTTCTTTATTCCCCAATAAGACCTTAGTCTCACAAAAGGTCGATAAGTGGAGTATTGAATCCAATCGTCATAAAAATTCCAAACTAAGTCAATGGTGAGTGGCACCCTTAGAGCACTGATGCAAAGCTCCCGACCCTTGGGACAAGATCCACTACAGGATCATTCCAATGCTTCCCTGAATCGAAACAGCTCTTTTGGATCGCTATCAGAATCTCAAATTTCGATTCACGGGTCCTTTTCCCGAAAACCCTACCTGTGCCAACATATACCAGGCGAGAGTCTTCACCTCTTCGGCCAAGTCAACAGTTGCTTTTCAGGTTTTGTGACTTCGTGAATCCTCATGTCGAGGTTCTTGGTTCCTCGATCCCCCGAAACCCGATCTGTCAAAATGTCAAATTCCGAAATAGGCTTTAACAACAATTAGCCCCGGCCGACATCTTGTCCATGTGACCGTTTCCTTCATGACCGTAGCCTTATTCTGAAGGTATGTCATGTTTCGTGACTTCGAGACTTTCAATGTCAAGTGCTTGGCTCCTGCTCCTCAGAATAGCCAAAAAGTCGATCCCTGAAATACCTAAATGTGTGACCACAACCCCACTTCTACAATATATCACGTTTCGTGACTTCGAGGATTTCCATCACAAAGCACCCCCGACCTCTTGTTCTTGGGATTGCCGAAAATTCGAATCCCAAAATGCCGAAAGATATGGCCGCCTCTTCCGTGACCACTCGTTGCTTTCGTACTTTTGCATTTCAACCTTCGTGATGCAAGGATGCCACAATCCATGGCCTTTCATACTCCCAGTATCCCAAATATCGAAGTACCGAACCCCAAAATGCCAGCCTTCCGCTCCAAAATGGAATCAACGACTCATAGCCTCCCCTAATCCGACGGCTTGGATCTCTTTGGGATTTTGTGGGTCAAGAGTCCCGAACTCTTACTCTTTACATCCCTGATAGCCAAAATACCGAAATGACCTTTTGGGGATTTTCACAATGCCTCGATCGTCGCCACGTGTCCTCCTGTTGGATGGTCCCGATACTCTTGGTGTTTCGGGACTTGCGACCCCAATGACACTGATCCCTGTTCCTTCGAACTCCCAGTATCTGAACTACCGGTAGCTCCCCAATCACTGCCACACATCCTCCACAGATGGATGGCCCTGATCACTTCGAGACTTTGCAAGTTGTGAAGTCAAAAGACTCCTCCATTCCACTCTTTGGTGCCCAAATCCCCAAAATACAAGGATCTCGTGACATGCGTCCTCTGCAGATGGATGGCTCTGATGTCTTTGGGACTTCGTGAGTCAGGAATTCCTCTCTCTTGAACTTCTACCTCTCTATCTTCCAATATCTGAAACCCCGATGGGTCCTCATATTACCGCCACGCGGACTCTGAGTGATGGACGGTTCAAATTCTTTTGGGACTTCGTGGATCGAGAGATCATGATGCAGTGACTCCACAATCCCTATATGCTCCTCCTCTCGAAGTCCGAAATCCCGATGTGTTTGCTATTTCGATACATTGATGAGCCTCTTCTAAGCTCATATGCAAGAATAACTCGTGCACACCTTCTCCCGGATCCGACAACTGTCGAAAATATATGCTTGTATCTGACGGTAGTTTTAGCTCTCCCTTTGTGTGCTATGTTCCTTCCCAAACCTTAGAAGAATTAAAATTATCAAAGGCCTCGGCCTTTTTCCTTGCTATGAAGCCTACAACCTCGGCCTCATTCTGTTTTCTTTGGACACTCCTCCTCCTCAACTTTGTTGAACCCTTATCCTCCAAATGGTTTCTCCTCGGCCTCTATGATTACTTGCAGGGATCTGTGCACGAAAGCACTCTTCGTCCTGAGCTCTCTCAACCTCCAACCCTCCAAAGGATTCTCCTTTTGCCTCTATGACTTCTCGGCCATTGTTCTATGCTCCAAGGCAGGGCCCCTCCTAACCTTTTCTCCCTCTAAAACCTTTCAAAGTTTCCTCGACCTCTGTGATTCCTACAGGGTCTCTGTGCATACGAAGGTTCTATCTATCTGAGGCTTCTCTATTTCTCAGCCCTCTAAGGGAATTAACCCTTTTCTCTCCCTCATATGGAGATTTTGGTGCCCTCTTGGAAACTACTTACTCAAGCAACTCCTTTTTTAGCATGCAGGGTATTCAACAACCCTATGAAGGTCCTCCTGTGACGCTTCTCTTTCTTTAGAACTCTAAGAGTTCTCTGTGCACTTTGGAACATGCTCAATGCCCTCCTGGCAGAGCTCTACAAAACCCATAGTGGTTCTGGTATTCTCCTCTGAACTAAAACAAGAATTCTCTCCTTGTGCCTTCTATGCATGCGCTCAATGCCCTCTTGGCAGATCTCTACAGAACCTTCAGTAATTCTATCTTCTCTGTGCCTTCCTCTGCACAGTATTCACCTCCAAGATATTCAGTAACCTTGAGGTTTCTCCTTGAGCCAATGGCTTCGGCTGGTGTGCCCCCTAGCACGTTCTTGTCTGAAAGTCCACAGAATTTAGAAGTGCACTATGCACTAGCTTTCAGAACCCGCAACATTCTGTCACACCTTCTTGGCATGAAGCCTCAAAGAACCCCAAACCTGAATTCAAAGAACCCACATATAGTAGAACCTATCTATCCCTGCAAATGCACATATACATCATATAAAGAACACACAAAGACATTCATAAACACATAAAGACACACGGAAACTCATGCAAAAAATATGCTCTTTATATTAATATGAAATGTCTTCTTTACAAGGTGTTCTTGAGCTCAGACTTTGACAGAGTCTTGGATCCTTCTCTCCTTCACTCTAACTCTTGCAGATCTCTCCTATCTCTCGACTCTACTCGACTTACCCAACTACCTCTCTCTCATCCTACATACAAAGGATCTTTTACATGAGGGGGATCTTTGAGCTCTTCCCTCCATCCTCACCAAACTTATTCAATTACATTAACTTTACATTGAATGGGATGTCTAGTCCAGATTGGAACTAGATCTATCCTTACAACCATTAAAGGCCTTCTTTAACTACAACCTTCTCAAAGGCATGGATTTGGCTCTACCAACCTTACAAACATTTAATACAAATTTCAAATTCAAAATTTGAAATGAGAGGGATGCACCTCTCTTCATCCCATTGAATGTGAGCATTGCTGAGCTGTCTAGTGCATAGCTGGGCTTTGGAGAAATGCTCCTGCATCATACTCCTCTGCTGTGAAAAATTCATGAGCTCTTTCTCATGAGCTTCCCAACATCATTGTTGAAATCCTCCTGGATCCCAAACAACCCACTAGAGTTGTTCATCTTCTCCACTACTCTGTTGTTGCTACTGCCTCCGCTGCTCTATTGTCGTTGATGTATCCCTTTTGATCAGCCTCCCTTCGCTGGTAGCTTCTGATGATCTGACCATCAGCTTTTCAGATCTTCTCAATCTCCTCGTCCAGCTGCTCCAGTGGATGGCTCTGTTCAAGCAATCTCCTCTGCTACAATTCTTCCTCATGAGTGGGTAGATCTACCAGATCTCCCATGCCATCTTCTTCATCATCTATGGCACTAAATTTCCATTCTGCTGCAAAGTTCAGCTTCGCAGTCCTATCACTGAGTTGCTGCTCAACTTTTCCCTGTAACAACTCTGTTGCTTCCATATCTCTTTGTGTTAGCTCAAGTCCAACCTCTCCCAGCTACTCCTGGGGCTGGTATGCTTCTCCTGCATCTACTTCCAACTTGACTTGTTGGATGTGTATTCTATGCACTATCACCCTCCTCTCCAGGGTTTCAATCTACTCGCACAAATCAACAAAGCTCATGTTGTCTGCCTCTTCTTCATTTTCTGCTGCAGTCTTCTCAGCTTCCTGGCTGAAAATGTTGAGCCATTCCTCGGAATGCTCATCTTCCTCTGCTTGGGAAGCCTCTAATTTCTACTCCATTTCTTCGACAGTCATAGTTGGCTATCTTTTCCCTATTGTTGCATCTGCAACATAGACTCTTGCCTCAACTGGGCTCAATGGAAAGAATATATGAATTCCCCCAATGATCAGAATGTCCTTCTGATATTTTTCCTCTGTCAGCTTTCCTTGTTGATCTGAACTCACCTTCGAGTTCATGAGACTTTTACATAGCCTCACCTCTGTTCCCCTGCCCACCTGGCAATCTGGAAACTTTCTGCTACCCTCTTGGAAGTCTATGAGATCCTCGGACCCCATCACATTGCCCACATGGCAACATGAAATTTCCCTGTTTTCCTCCTGACAGTCTATGAGATACTGCAATGATATCATCTCATTGCCCACCTGGAAATTGGAAATTTTTGTTCTGCCCTCTTGGCAGTCTCTGAGATCTTCCAGTGATCTCAGCTCATCCTCATCACTGAGATTTCTCCCAGCCTCTGGTTCACATACCTGAACCATCTCCTTCTATTCATCCCTGAGGCTTTCAGAATGCCTCAGCCATCTCTTTAACATCCTTTGTTGTATTTTGTCCGCTAATACCTTTACTGGCCATTTTACTTTTATCTTCATGGGCCATTTATACAACCAATGTGATCTTGCATCCTGTTGCATCTGCAGTGCAAGTTCCTCCATCCTCGCTCTGATCTCGACAATCTCTTTAACCATCTCAGCTTTGCTTGGCTGCTGATGGATCTTCTTTCCATCACTTCTATGGCTTTCAGTAGCCATTTTCCTTCCTTTTGTCTTCCCTCCTGGAAAACCTGTTGCTCTCACTCTGCAACCTTGAGTGCTTCTAGAGTCTCCTCAGTCCTCCCGACTGTCTTCTCAACTTTTGCATACCTGCAAACAATCACCACAGAGTTCAAATACTCTGTCTTCTCCTACCTGTCTCTGCAAGATGCCTCTGATAGAAAAATGACATCCATCAGAGCATTCTCTTCCTGCTCCCTCTGCCTGAAATATACAAATAGAGATTCAAGCTCTGATACCACTTTTGATGTGTATCAAAGTACTCTTCTTCCTCCTACTTCCTCCGTCTGCAATATACAAACAGAGTCAAGCTCTGATACCACACTTGACGCAAACCCCTCGACCCTCAAGCCGAGATCTTCTACAGGATCGTTCCAATGCTTTCCTGAGCTGAAACGACTCTTTCGGATCCCTATTGGAATCTCCAATTTCGATCCACAGGTCCTTTTCCAAAAAACCCTACCTATGCCAACATATACTAGGTGAGAGTCTTCACCTCTTCGGCCAAACCAACAGTTTCTTTTCAAGTTTCGTGACTTCGTGAATCCTCGTGTCGAGGTTCTTGGTTCCTTGATCCCCCGAAACCCGATTTGCCAAAATGTCGAATTCTGAAATAGGATTTAACGACAATTAGCCCCANAAGGTATGTCATGTTTCGTGACTTTGGCAATTTCGATGTCAAGTGCCTGGCTCCTGCTCCTCAGAACAGTCAAAAAGTCGATCCCTGAAATACCTAAATATGTGACTGTAGCCCCACTTCTACAATATATCGTGTTTCGCGACTTCAGGGATTTCTAGCACAAAGCACCCCCGACCTCTTGTTCTCGGGATTGCTGAAAATCCGAATCCTGGAATGCCGAAAGATATGGCCGCCTCTTCTGTGACCATTCATTGCTTTCAAACTTTCATGTTTCGGCCTTCGTGATGCAAGACTGCCACAATCCTTGGCCTTTCGTACTCCCGGTATCCAAAATATCGAAGTACCGAACCCCGAAATGCTAGCCTTCCACTCCAAAATGGAATCAATGGCTCATAGCCTCCCCTGATCCAACGACTTGGATCTCTTCGGGATTTCACAGGTTAAGAATCCGGAACTCTTAACCTTTACATCCCCAATAGCCAAAATACTGAAACGACCTTTTGGGGATTTTCACGATGCCTCGATCATCGCCACGTGTCCTCCTGTTGGATGGTCCCGATACTCTCGGTGTTTCAGGACTTGCGACCCCAACGACACTGATCCCTGTTCCTTCAAAATCCTGGTATCCGAACTCCCGGAAGCTCTCCGATCACTGTCACGCGTCCTCCACAGATGGACGACCCTGATCGCTTTGGGACTTCGCAAGTTGTGAAGTCAAAAGACTCCTCCGTTCCTCTCTTCGGTGCCCGAATCCCTGAAATATGAGGATCTCGTGACACGCATCCTCCGTAGATGGACAGATCTGATGTCTTCGGGACTTCGTGAGTCGGGACTTCCTCTCTCCCAAAATCCTACCTCTCTATCTCCCGATATCCAAAACCCCGATGGGTCCTCGAATTATCGCCACGCGTCCTCTAAGTGATGGACGATTCAAATTCCTTTGGGACTTTGTGGATTGAGAGATCGTGATGCAACGACTCCACGATCCCTATACGCTCCTCCTCCCGAGCTCCAAAATCCCGATGTGTTCACTATTTCGGGACTTTGATGAGCCACTGCTCAACTCATATGCGAGAATAACTCATGCGCACCTTCTCCCAGATCCGACGACTGTTGACGATCTGTGCTTGGATCTGGTGGTAGTTGTAGCTCTCCCCTTGTGCGCTCTATTTCTTCTCGAACCTTGGAAGAATTCAAATTATCAAAGGCCTCGACCTTTGTCCCTGCTATGAAGCCTACAACCTTGGCCTCGTTTTGTTTTCTTTGGACAGTCCTCCTCTTGAGCTCTGTTGAACCCTTAACCTCCAAAGGGTTTCTCCTCGACCTCTACGATTACTTGCAGGGCTCTGTGCATGAAAGAACTCTTCCTCCTAAGCTCTCTCGAACTTGAACCCTCCAAAGGATTCTCCTTTGGCCTCTGCGACTTCTCCGCCATTGTTTTGTGCTCCAAGGCGCGACCCCTCCTGAGATTTTCTCCCTCTTAAACCTTGAAAGGTTTCCTTGACCTCTGTGATTCCTACAGGGTCTCTATGCATACCAAGGTGCTATATTTCCTGAGATTCTCTGTTGCTCATCCCTCTAAGGGACTTAACCCTTTTCTCTCCCTCAGATGGAGATTTTGGTGCCCTCTTGGCAACTACTTACTCAAGCAACTCCTTGCTGAGCCTGCAGGGTATTCAACAACCCTGTGAAAGTCCTCCTGTGACACTTCTTTTTCTTCAGAATTCTAAGAGTTCTCTGTGCACTCTGACACATGCTTAATGCCCTCCTGGCAGAGCTCTACAAAACCCACAGTGGTTCTAGTCTTCTCCTATGAATTCAAACAAAATTTCTCTCCTTGTGCCTTCTATGCATGTGCTCAATGCCCTCCTGGAAGAGCTCTACAGAACCTTCAGTAATTCTATCTTCTTTGTGCCTTCCTCTGCATAGTCTTCACCTCCAAGGTATTCAACAACCTTGAGGTTTCTCCTTGAGCCAATGACTTCGGCTGGTGCGCCCTCCTGGCACGTCCTTGTTTGAAATTCCATAGAATTCAGCAGTGCACTATGCACTGGCTTTCAGAACCCGCAGCGTTTTGTCACACCCTCTTGGCATGAAGCCTCAAAGAACCCCAAACTTGAAGTCAAAGAACCCACAGATAGCAGAACCTATCTGTCCCTACAAATGCACATATACAACATATTAAGAACACACAAAGACATTCATAAACACATAAAGACACACAAAAGCTCATGCAGAAAATTTTCTCTTTATATTAATATGAAATGTCTCCTTTATAAGGTGTTCTTGAGCTCAGACTTTGACAGAGTCTCGGCTCCTTCTCTCCTTCACTCTAACTCTCACAGAGCTCTCCTATCTCTCGACTCTACTTGACTTACCCAACTACCTCTCTCTCATCCTACATACAAAGGATCTTTTACAGGAGGGGGCTCTTCGCGCTCTTCCCTCCATCCTCACCAACCCTATTCAATTACATTAACTTTACAATGAATGGGCTGTCTAGTCCAGATCGGTACTAGATCCAGCCTTACAACCATTAAAGGCCTTATTTAACTAAAACCTACTCAAAGGCACGACTTTGGCTCTACCAGCCTTACAAACATTTAATACAAATTTCAAATTCAAAATTTGAAATGAGAGGGTTGTGCCTCTCTTCATCCCATTGAATGTGCACGTTGTTGAGCTGGCTAGCGCGTAGCTGGGCTTTGGAGCGATGCTCCTGCATCAAGCACGAAGGTGCATCTCGAAGGGAACATCCCATGAATAAATTTATGAGTCAATAAAAATATAGAAGACCTTAGAAATTAAAATGAATACTTAGACTTTGTTAGAGAAGAGAATACAAATTATTATTAAGTCATAAACCAGATAACATAACCAAAACTCTAGCTCTAGATATTTTGACTAAATAAAATTTATAAAATAGGTTAATGGTATTTAGACTAAATAAACACTAGTAAAGGGAGTGAATCTATGATCCTACTCGTACGAGCTGTTGTCTATGTGATAGAAGTGGTGAGGGGTGCATATGAGAGGTCCCACGTAGCTGACGGGTGCCCGCTGCTGGTGTGGTGTTTAGGCACCACTGCTTATAGGTGGGGGATGGATTCCTTCCTTGATAGGGAGAGTTGGAAGAATGCGTGGATTTGCCTACGCTTGATGACCCAAAAGAAATCACAATGGTTCCATCATATGACCCAATACGAGATACACTCTCCCTCCTCTCTCTCACTCTTATGGTAAGCAGGCCTGGGAATAAAATGAGTGTCAGGATTACGGAGCCTAAAAATCCATCATTAATACTTCCAAGAGGCTTCTCAGACTACTGCCCTCAGTTCTTAGGTATCAGCAATCATGACAAGGCAATGAAGCAGTCCAGAGAATTGAAAGAAGTTAAGGCGGAGCTGGCGGCCTTAAAAACAAAGTATGTAGGAGATGATTCTGAACTTACCAAGAGGGATGCCAAAATTGTTGATTTTAAAAAGTTGCACTGCGAATGCCAGCAATAAAAGAATTTCTTTTGTTGATCATGGTCCAGCATTGGCTATTGCTCAAAAGAATTTTCAAGATGTAAGAAAGAATTGCAAGCCTTGCAATACTCCTCTACTTTTTTGGGGATTAAGTGGATTCGCAGCAGCAATGGAGAAGTGGGGTAATTAAATTCGAATCAAAAGAGATTGTTTTTCTCTTAGAAAACTTGAACGAAGTTGAGTCGGTAATAAAGGTATTAACAACTCCAATTCAATTTTTCACCCGCATTTATGCCAGTCGATAATAGGTTTATCTATCTATGGCAAACTGTATGAATAGAGTCATTTGAAATGATTCTTATATACGTATTAACAACTGGTTGAAGGAGATCGACCTATTAATAGATAGAGAGAGTTTAGTCTATTAGATACATTCAAACAAGGCGATCCGGTCGAGCATTTCTCTATAGAAGGCGTTGAACCTCCCGGATAGAGCAAACAAGTATAGTATTTACGTATTAACAACTTAACCAAATAATTTTGAATTGGCAAGCAACCGAATCTATCGAATTGGATTTGCTAATACCTTTATTACCCACGAGGAAACGGACAAGCCAAAGTCTCAAACAAGACTATTTTTCACATCCTCTCTCGCACAAATCGGGAGACAAGTCAAGACTGACACTTGAAACTTTATAAAGCTCTTCACTAGTAATGGGACAACTATAGAAGCAACTCCATTTTCACTAGTATACAACATAGAGGCAATTGTATACTAACAGACGACAAATAAGCTGAGGGGAAGTAAAAAACTGCGATGTAGATGTCCCTCGAAAGGGGGGCTTTGCCACTAACCTAAACCCACATAAACCTTGCAAACTCATCTATGGCAACCAAAGAGACCCTGCTCAAGAGGGAATCCCTAGTAAAACAAGCAATTCCCCCTGATCATCTGACCTCCCCTCGAGCTTCTCGTCTCTTCCCTACAAACTAAGAACCGATGGTAGCCTGCAATGTTCAGGAGAGGTCGAACAAGTCT
>JASDQU010739347.1:30550-54872 GCA_032191745.1 Picea mariana | reverse complement strand
CTAAGAGGGAGTGTTAAATATATTGTACCCTCAACAGTATGATCGTACACTGCCAGCTGTACTGGACAGTTGTACTTTCTATTTTTGTCTTGCTTGAGCATATATAGCTCAACCATCTTACATTGTAATTATCTCTTCAGTTATGTTCTGTACTTCTTCATACATTTTAATATACTATTCTTTTCTCTCTACATTTCTCTATCCTTCACAATTTATCAATTATATTCTCTGCGCCAAAAAAAGAGCATGACTTATGATTGATTAAGCATATATGACCTGTTCCTCCAGTAACAAGATGATTACAATGCGCAATGTGCATGCTTGAATATTGATGTTATATGTTTAGATAAGTGACTAAGATTAAATACAGACATTGATCGATGTTGATTTATGTTTAATTCAATAATTATATCACACACGCATCTTGAAAATAAGGTTATTAAACTTGTCTCTTAACCTTGTCGTTATATGATTGATGCAGTATTTACTTTCTCTTGCAGTTTTGAATTTTAATGTTGATCACTCTTGCATGATGAATAAGTTGCTAATTACTCTTGCGTCATGAAATTATGTTGATATATGACTGATTTGGTAACTAGATTTCTCTTGAACCTTTATTAAGTTGACATGTGATTGTTCTAGAGCTTGTTTACTCTCGCACACAATGAATGTTTAATGTTGATAAATGATTGTTATAATTTGATATCACAGGCGCCATGAATTAAATGATTGATAAAGATGATGATTACCCTTGCACCATGATTAGTTGATGATTATGATTGATTGTTTGATCTAGTTGATGTTGGAATTGATTTTTAGTGGGATGTAGACACCTCCTTGTTCCTCAGAATAGTCTCCAGGCCTGAGACCTTAAATGGTTAAAATCAATTGGAACCCTGCAGGGTAGGTTGGGCGAGTAGTCTCTTTATATTCATTATCTCATTGAGTGTTGTTGTAAATTATTTCAAGATAATTATGATGTGCTAACTTGGTACGCTATTTATGTTTATGTGTCGCTATCCTCCGTAGATGAGTTGAATGCATCGTTAGTGATTCCATGATGATTATCTGATACTTCTTTTCATTATGATGTTGTTGAGTAGGCGTTGTTGTGATCATGTGTCAATATTAATATCTTAATGAAAAAAAAAAATACCTTTTGTTCATCGCTTTTCTTAGGTGTTACAAAGGATCATTACATATGGTATCAGAGCGGGTTCAACCCTGCGACTGTGGATCATCACGCCTTCCGCTATATTATACACTTGATTAATAAATTAACATTATTTAAAATGTTAACTTGTCCATGTGGTAATCATGGTTAGGGGACACCACAGAGGTTCACAACATGGTTCTAGGGGAGGAGGTGTGATGCCACTTGAAGCACCCATGCCCTAGGGGTATAACCCCCAAGGGGAAGAACAAGTCTTTGGGAAGGAGCCGATTGTTGTAAGGAATGTGTATGGTCTGACAAGGTCCTTTCATGGAATTTTAAGAGGCCTTGATTAATCATATGGAAGAGATGAGTCCAGGGAACCTTTACCCCTTGAGGTTCCACAACGCACCCCAACCGATTATAGTAACGTTCATGGAGAACTTGAGATGGTCAAGTTCTCGAGTTCTTGGGTTCCACAAACGACGCATCCGACAAGGCATGGATGGAGAAATTGGCGATGTGATTCGGACTTTGCGACTACACCTCCAATAAGAAATCATGCATGACAGTCTGTCAGTTGAAGGGGACCTCTCTTCTATGGTGGAGGACTCTCCTCCCACAATTGAACGTGGCCTTTGATGATGTGTCATGGGAAATGTTCGAGGAGCGGTTCCAGGAAAGGTAATTGTCAGAGGAATTAATTAAGCACCAACTCAATGAGTTCAATGCCTTGTGTCAGGGTGGTCATACAGTGCACGAGTACGAGGCTCATTTCATGGAGGTTCTAAGGTATGATACATTTCTTAGAACAGAGAAGTTGAAGGTCAACAAGTTTTTGATGGCTTTAAATGTCAACATCTATGCGAAAGTGAGTGTGACATCCCCAAAAAAAAGTATTTTTGAAATTCAAAAATTGTTAGAAAAGTATTCTATTTTTGGTAAATTCAAATTTGGAATTTTTTTTACAGTTATCGCAATTCCGAATTTTGAATTTGATAAATTGTAATTAATTATTATGAATGTTGGGAAGAAACTTGATCTGACTCAACTAACTATTTGACTATGACACTCGTATGTGAAAGGAATATTGTTTTAATTATTGCAGGAGGACACATGGAACAACCACATTAAATTCAGTTGACCATGACTCCATGAGTGGGGAACTTGTTGGAACTACCTCTCGGTTGATTGTTACAAGTGGAAAATTAGGGATTTGGCCATTGACAACCACTAAAAATTAGGGATTTAGAATGCTGTGAAAATTCCCAAGGGAGGGAAAAAGACCTAGGAAAAAAGGATTGTTGGATATATAGCATATGTGAGGAGGCAGGACGCTGCCTAGTATGCTGGAAGAAAGAATTATTGTGTACTTGCTATTATGAACACTAAACATTAAGTGTGAGGCAATGAGAAATCTATAGATAGAGGAAGACATTGTTGAAGAGGAGATTCCAAGTTTTCCCTCATGGATTCATGGTCGGGCTAGGGGGTGAATTGGGCAAGTGATTTGGCTTCCTTGTTCTATGGTTGGGAGGAACATGGTTGTTCCCTTTGTCTTCCCACGAACTAGTTCAAATATGTGATATTTTCTTTCTCTGTTTGAATGATCGTATATCTGATGTAATGTATTTGTTATATCTGAATTGAATTATTTCTATCTCTGTGGAGTGAACTAGTTATAGATGTAGCACAACCATTAAAGTCTGTATGGACACAATAACCTGAGCGAAATTGTTCGATTATACAAATGTGTGAAGCCCAATTGCCGACATAATAGTTTTTAAATCAATTTCTGAGCAACTCTTTATGACTGTATTAGATTCTGTACGAAAGTTAGAAATTATTTTATTTATTAGGATAATCAAATGGATTGGTGTGATTAAATTCTGGAAGCAACCATTTTCTTTAACTAGATTTCTGCTATAACATAGGTATTTTCTTTATATCCAAATTTGTGGTATGAACATCGGGGCATGAACAGATTGAAAACAAGTCTATATTTATATATGGAATACATATATTTATGCAAATACAAACTCAGAATCATAAATGTAATCGGGACGCTATCTGCCACTTAGTGTGGATTTAAGCTACTACAAACCAATACATTTCCATGATATATCTATATCACATATAGACAAGTATATGTCTAATTACTATTGGTAGGCACTATAATGAAATACATAACCTACTCTCTACATAAGAATATATATATATATATATATATATATATATATATATATATATATAAGGATTCGTTCCTATACTTTGAGTATGATGAATTTTTGACAGACATGTAACCACAACTATATATCAAATGCATAGGAGTAGGAATACTCTAGCTAAAACAATAGCCGATGTACCCCATTCAATATAAGTTGAATACATTGGAACAAAAGGTACCAATAAATCCCTTATTAAACTCCGGGAAACAATTATTTTTCTTCCTATAACGGAATAGGCCAATGGCACAAGACAGAGTCGAGTTACATGGACTTCTCTTTCTTTTCTAAATAACAAGTTCAGTGTTCGAAATTGAAATACAGACTCACTTCAACACAGATTATCATTCCGAGTAATTTTGGCGAGGATTGCCTTTCATTTAATAAAAATAAGTGTATTACATAGTTGACCAGATATGAAATCAAATACAGACTCAATACTTATATAGGAACTGGCGTTATGCCAACAATGGAAAAACAATCCCAAAGGTTTACTCCAACAAAACATTATAAAAGTCAAAAGAATTAGTATAACAGAGCTAGTTGAAGTCACAATCTCCTTGGATGATTCTAGAACCTGTAGAGTTATCCTGAGGGGTGATGGGTTCAGAACCGGAATACCTTTTGCGTAGAAAGCAGAGTCGAGTATCCGATATTTGCACAGACAGAAATCCTGTAAGAAAACAGAACCCTGAAATCGTTAGTCTTTATTTGAGGGATAAGTAACAAAAGAAAAGTAGCTGCAATAGGATGATAAAACTTAAACCAACAGTTTCTTTTGTAGAAAGGAACTTATATTATTATGCACGAGCTCGAATCTTTGCCCCATTGCCTATTTTATGAATAGATGTTCGGGCCGAGGACTGAGGGCACAGTACAATCTCTAATGGGTCATCGCATCAACAAGGCCCATCATTAGTGAAAATAACAAGTCTTATAAGCTCCCTCTCACAAATTATTAATCAATAGTGAAACCCTTAATTTTCAAATTATAAAAACATGCCACAACAGAAAGCCAAAGTAATAGTACAGACTTTGCACACATAATATAGGCTTGATTAAAGAGTTAAGTTGAATCCATTGTGGAACCAAAATTGTAGCAAATAATTATAATAAATAGTAAGAACAAAGTCATCGCACGATGGTATTCAAATGACGGGATTCAATCACCGCCCATCAAGGTGACATAGTTTTCGTTCCAAACCCGAAATACTATATGTCGTAGGACTCCCAATAAACAGTTTGATGTATCACAGAGACAGAAGCAGGTAAATCAAATAACAATGGTGAAAACCAACCAAAGGTCTGATAGATCTACAGAATGATGACTCCATCCATTACAAGGGATATAAATAAAATAAATATAGCATATTACCCTACCAAACAGAAAGAGTCTACATCAATGCACTATGCATAGGGCCAACCTATTTCTGTGAGATTCTTTGAGGAAGAATGAAAATAGAAATAATGAAAACAAGATGACGTATATGCCACGCCTTAGGAATTTCATAGTGAGACTTTTTGTAAGACTTTTACCTCCCTCTATTAAATGAAATCTTATTACTTATTTGAGGGGTGGCGTATGCTATTGAGAAACCCTAACTCTGAAAGACTCCAGTAATTACCGAAAATCTCAGGGAGGAAATTGTTCTTCCCAGGATTAAGGGTGATTCCGAAAGGTATTACGGAGAATTTTCCAACAAATAAGAACACAACAGTAGTAGACACGATGATAACTGACATAAAAACAAAACACTTAACGTTTTTCAGAAGATTACAGCTCCTTATTTTTATCTATCTTTGTATTATGTTTAAGGAGGAACTTACCAGGTTTTTCGCTCCATGCAATTAGTTACACCATGGAGCGACCACCATCACTCACAGACTTCACCTCCGGAAATGTGATATGCAGAACCTCTTCGTAAAACCCAGAAATGACAAAAAACTGTGAACCTACTCTAATCCTAAGCGATGTCTTGACATCTTGGAGTAAATGCAGGGAGTGCGGAGGACAGTTATGCATGTGACAATGGCAGAGTTAGTGGGACACATTGGGTGTAGAGCCCAGTAAATACAAAGGAATTCGCAAGATGAACATTAATGAAGTTACAGAGCCTTAAATATTAAGATAGTAAACCATCTCTTCCACTTAAAGAATGTCGCGATTTGACACCGTCATTCTCACCCTCAGTGTTAATCTCAGACAACAGTTAGATCCTAGTTGTCAACATTCCATTGGTTTTTGGATCTAGTACTTTCATCACAATCAACCACCGATTCTAAGAACCACAAAATAACCGAGACTTGGTAGTTAGGTTAGCTTCCTGGTGTAAGATAAAAACCCGACCCCATGTCTATTATGGTTAAGGACTAGTTAAAGTTTCCTAAGATAACGTCAACAAGTCGAATTGTGCGCGAAGTTGGAGCCTTGTGTTAATTAAAACAAGTTGCATCATGTATTTTAACACTACCCTTATATACGTATCCAATATGCATAGGGGTAAAAGGAAGAAGGTGGTTTGCTAAAGAGTTCGGGACTTTTCCTTATAACCTTTCTACTCATGACATAAATAGGATATCTTGTGGTAAGTAGAAATATAGGAGTTTGTAACAAGGTTTTTTTTTAGAGTTTTATAGCAAGGTCTTATTACAGATTTTCATAACCAATTCGACAACAGAGTTGCATAACTATAACCCCTTCTTCTACCAAGAAATTACATAAACAAAATTCTTTTTTTGTGTGCTAAATATGAGGTTCATTACATATGATATCAGAGCAAAGGTTGCAACACTGGACCTGAACAGGGCCACATTAGTTGCAGAGCATATATTTCGATTTATACATAACTAATAAACCTTTATTGTTACAAATAGAAAACCCTTTTTGTTTTGTGTTAATTATGGCAGCTTAGGATGATGCAAAAATCAGAATTGAAGCAAATCCAGAGCAGAGACCTCTTGGAGATCCAAGACAGAATAGTGACAGAATCTCACCTACAAAAGTGATGGAAACAATGAGGAATCTTATTGTTGAGCTATAGGTTTTCAAGGCTGACAATGAGAAATTGAGGAAAGCATAGCAGGAACAACAAGAGATAAATGAAGTCCTGTTGCGCAACATAGTGACAAAGAAAATCCCCAAGGATGATAATCATGAAGAAGAGGTCAATAAAAGAGCCTCCAAAAATTCTAGTCCTAAAGTAGAAAAAGAGGATATCTCATTTGAGGGTACCCCATCAACAGAAGATAAAGAAAAACCAGACCGAAAAAGGAAACAGGGAGATCATCTTGAAGGGGAATTTAAGAAGATTAAACATGCTACATTTGATGGGGAATCCAGAACAGGTGAGGAAGATGAAGCATGGTTATTAGACATAAAAAAATATTTCCATATATACAATTATTCCAGCAATATGAAGGTCAGGATGTCCATTTACAGCCTGAAAGGGAAGGCCAACATTTGGTGGCAAGATCTGAAATTAGCCAAGGGCCTAAAAGAGAAACATATGGAATGGTATGATTTTAAGAAATATTTCAAGAAACAATACTTATTTGAAAGTTACTATGAAAGGAAAACCAAAGAATTATATGAGCTATGACTTGGTAAAATGATGATGGAGGATATTATAAACAAATTCCTGGAATTACTAAGGTTCGTACCTTATATCCGAGAGGACAAGGTAAATATCCAATAGTTCCTAATATTTTTACCACATTCCTACAGGGACAGAACAATACAAACAACGAGATGAGTTTCCAAAAGATTGGAAGGATAAGAAACAAGACTGAATGAACCAGCAAAAGAAGGGATACCAACCTGTCCCTTATCAGAATGCAAGAAAAATATTTCCTGGAAAAGACTTTCACTCCAATTATCCAAGTACACAAGGCAATGGTAAACGAGCAAATTTAGGAATAAAGAAGTTTGGGGACACTTCACGAGAACCTTGAAGTGTTGGGAATGTGGAGATCCTCATCTAAGGAGGAACTGTCCACATTTAAATTCAACAAACAAAATTGTTTTGCACACTTTACAGGAAGCCTCAATGATAGGTGATGTGGGCATAAGCTTACATCGGATAAATGCAGTCGTGGATGGACGGCAAGATGACCACCATTTCTCGGTCGTGGAAGTCGAAGGTAAAACCAATAACACTTGAATCTCTATTTTAATTGATCCTTGTGCTATGTTAAGTTATATCACTTCCGGTGTAGTAGAGTCAAATATATTAAAGAAAATAAGACATGAAAAATCATGGTTGGTACAACTAGCAACATGAACTAAAAGGAAAGTGGTTGACTTTATTTCTAAATATGAGCTCAGTTTAGATGGTCAAAACATATGAACAAATCTGAATGTTCTACCGCTAGGATCATATGATTTCATTATCGAAATGGATTGGTTAGAAAGGCACAAAGGAGTACTAGATTATTATGCAAAGACACTAAAGTATAAAGCCGAAAATGACATTTCTAAAATAGCCTAAGTTGTACCTAAACCAATATCAGTTAGACAAGTCACAGCGATGCAATTCAAGAAATGCATGAGGAAAGGGTGTCAAGTTTTCGCCATCCAAATAACGAATCTATTAGAAAAAGAAGATAAGCCCATCTTGGAAGACTTTGATGTCCTATGTGAATTCAGGGACATGTTTGTTGATGAAATACCTGAATTACCTCCTAGAAGGGAAATAGAAATTTCTATAGACCTGCTACCCGATTCATCCCCTATATCGAAAGCACCTTACCGAATGAGTTTGCCAGAATTAACAGAATTAAAGATTCAACTATAGGAATTATTGGATAAAGAGTATATCAGACCGAGTGTTTCACCTTGGGGAGCACCAGTCCTCTTTGTGAAAAATAAAGACGATACTCTAAGGCTATGTATCGACTATAGACAATTGAATAAAATGACTATTAAGAACAAGTACCCCTTACCTAGGATAAATGATCAGTTTGATCAAGTAGGTGGGGCTAAGATCTTTTCGAAGCTGGATTTATGATCCGGTTATCATAAAGTTAGGATAAAAGATGAGGACATTAACAAGACATATTTTCAAACAAGATACAGACATTACGAATTTGTATTTATACCCTTCAGACTCACTAACACACTAGCCACGTTTATGTGTCTAATGAACAATATTTTCAGTCATTACTTGGACAAGTTCATATTGGTATTTATCAACGATATTCTAGCCTATTATAAAACAGAAAAAGAACACGAAGAACACTTAAGAATAGTTCTGCAAACTTTGAGGAAGCACAGAATGTATGCTAAATTCGACAAGTGTGACTTTTATCAAAAGAAAATACAATACCTAGGACATGTATTTTCTGCAGAAGGCATTGCAGTCGACCTTGAGAAAATAAGAGCCATCATAGAATGGTCGGTACCTAAGGATGTAGCAGATATCCGATCATTCATGGGAATCACTGGATACTATCTTAGATTCATAGAGGGGTTTTCCAAGATATCCTACACCATCACATCATTAAAAAAGAAATGAACCAAGTTTATCTGTTCACAAAAGTGTCAAGATAGTTTTAAAAATTTAAAGGGATTATTGACAACCGCACCCATTCTAAAGGTAGCAGACCCGGATAAGGATTTTACCATCTGTGTTGATGCGAGTAAAGAAGGAATAGGTGGTGTCCTAACTCAAGAAGGACACGTTATTTGTTATGAATCCCGAAAATTAAAATAACATGAGAGAAACTATCTCACTCATGACTTAGAATTAGCAGCAGTAATACACGCCTTAAAAATGTGGTGACACTACATAATGGGCAAAAAAATTCTATTATTGACAGATAATAACGATGTGAAATATTTGTTTAGTCATCCTGATCTTAATGTAAGGCAAGCAAGATGGTTGGCATTTCTTAACATGATTCGACTTTGAGGTAAAACATATCAAGGGTAAGGAAAATAAGGTCGCAGATGCTTTAAGAAGAAGATTCCATGGGTTATTCGAAATAAATGTCAGTAGAGAAGAAAGTGATCTCGAACAAAGAATAAGGACAATAGGTATTAACGACGAAAACTACACAAAGTTAGTGGAATAATTAGAAAACACTACAACAAGCTCAGACAAACCATATCTGAGCATCGATAAAATGGCCTATTACGATTCAAGAATAGACTTTACATACCAGATTTGGTAGAGTTAAAGATAATAGTTTTGGATGAAGTGCACAAGAAACCGTATTCTGGTCATCTAGGGTACCAAACAACGATAACAACACTTAGGAAATTATTTCATTGGCCTAATATGAAGGGCGAGACAACATAGTACTTGGTTAGGTGCCAAGATTGCCAATAGGTTAAGGCTGAAGACCGTCATCCAGCCGGCCTATTACATCCATTACCAGTACCAAAATGGAAATGGGAGACCATATCACTGGACTTTATAATAGGTTTTCTTAAAAATCAGAAACAAAATGATTCTATTATGGTTGTAATCGATCATCTCAATAAGTCTGAACACTTTGTTGCTGTAAAATCTAATTTTAAAGCTATAAACATCACTGAAATATTTATGAAATAAATTTTTAAACTGCATGGTATTCCTAAAATGGTGATTTCAGATAGAGACGTAAAATTTGCATCCACTTTTTGGAAAGATTTGTTTTCAGGGCTAAATACTAATTTGAATTTCAGCACGAGTTACCATCTACAAACGGATGGACAGACTGAACGAACAAATCAAATCATAGAAGATATGCTCTGCATGTACATAAGAACAAAACCAAGTAAGTGGGAAGACTACTTGCACTTGGTAGAATTTGCATATAACAATGGGTACCAAACTTCAGCTAAATTGAGCCCCTTCGAGGTACTGTACGACAGAAAGTGTACGACACCAATTAGCTGGGACAACCCAGTTGACAGACTCATGGTTGGACCAGAAATGCTCCAAGAAATGGAAAGTATGGTAAGAAAGATGCAACAGAACTTAAAGGAGGCACATGACAGGCAAAAACGTTATGCAGACCAGAAAAGAAGACACTTGCAATTTCTTGTGGGAGGCCATGTTTATTTGAAGGTCAAAGCTTGGAAAAGTTCATTGAAGTTAGGAAACTATGCCAAGTTGGCACCCAGGTTTTGTGGGCCCTTCGAGATACTAGCTCGAATCGAACCCATAGCATACCAACTTGCACTTCCATCTAATCTAAAAATTCACAATGTATTTCATGTTTCTTTATTGAAAAATTATGTTCATGACACTACTCACATGATCGCTTGGAACTTGGTGCAGGTGGAACCAGAAGGGGAGTTCTAGGAAGAACCCCTGCGCATTCTAGACCAGAGAGAAATAACACTTTGGAACAGATCCGTCGCTCAGGTAAAGGTGCAATGGAAGCACTTTAGCCTTGAGGAGGCCACTTGGGAGTTGGAGGTAGATTTATGGAAATCTCATCCAATCATGTTCCAAGGAAGGGATGAACACTGAGGACAGTGTTTTATTGAAGGGGAAAAGGATGTGACATCCCCAAAAATAAAGTATTTTTGAAATTCGAAAATTGTTAGAAAAGTATTACGTTTTTGGTAAATTCGAATTTGGAATTTTTTTTTCCATTTATGGCAATTATGAATTTCGAATTTGATAAATTGTAATTAATTATTATGAATGTTTGGTAGAGACCTGATCTGACCCAACTAACTATTTGAATATGACACTTGTCTGTAAACAAAACATTGTTTTAATTATTGCAGGAGGACAAATGGAACAACCATGTTACATTCAGTTAACCATGACTCCATGAGTGGGGAACATGTTGGAACTACCTCTGGGCTGATTGTTACAAGTGGAAAATCATGCATTTGGCCATTGGCATCTCCTAAAAATCAGGGATTTAGAAATGTGCAAAAATTCCCAAGGGAGGGAAAAAGACCTAGGTAAAAAGGATTGTTGGATATATAGCATATGTGAGGAGGCAGGACACTGCCTAGTATGCTGGAAGGAAGAATTACTGTGTACTTGTTGTTATGAACACTAAACATTAAGTGTGAGGCAAGGAGAAAGCTATAGATAGAGGAAGACATTGTTGAAGAGGAGATTCCAAGTTTTCCCTCATGGATTCATGGTCAGGCTAGGGGGTGAATTGGGCAAGTGATTTGGCTGCCTTATTCTACGATTGGGAGGAATGTGGATGTTCCCTTTGTCTTTCTGCGAACTGGTTCATACATGTAATATTTTCCTTCTCTGTTTGAATGATCATATATCTGAGGTAATGTATTTGTTATATCTGAATTGAACTATTTCTATCTCTGTGGAGTGAACTAGTTATGGATGTAGCGCAATCAGTAAAGTTTGTATCGACATAATAACCTGAGCGAAACTGTTCGATTATACGAATGTGTGAAGCCCAATTGCCGACATAATAGTTTATAAATCAATTTTTGAGCATCTCTTTATGAATGGATTAGATTATGTACGAAAGTTAGAAATTATTTTATTTATTAGGATAACTGAATGGATTGGTGTGATTAAATTCTATAAGAAACCATTTTCTGTAACTAGATTTCTCCTATAACAGAGGTATTTCTTTTATATCAAAATTTCTGGTATGAACATCTGGGCATGAACAGATTAAAACTAGTCTATATGTATATATGGAATATGTATGTTTCTGCAAATACAAACTTAGAATCATAAATGTAATCAGGACGCTATCTGCTACTTAGTGTGGATTTAAGCCACTATGAACCAATACATTTCCACGATATATCTATATCACATATAGACAAGTATATGGCTAATTACTATTGGCAGGCATTATAATGAAATACATAACCTAATGTCTACATAAGAAAATACGTATATACATATTTATATATTTATAGAGATTCGTTCCTATACTCTGAGTATGATGAATTTTTGATAGTCATGTAGCCACAACT
This sequence comes from Picea mariana, assembly GCA_032191745.1. Classification (NCBI taxonomy): domain Eukaryota; kingdom Viridiplantae; phylum Streptophyta; class Pinopsida; order Pinales; family Pinaceae; genus Picea; species Picea mariana. The sequence continues at coordinate 42,583 of JASDQU010739347.1, read as the reverse complement.
ATAAATCAAATGCATAGGAGTCGTAATATTGTATCTAAAACAAAAACCGATGTAGCTCATTCAATATAAGTCGAATACAGTGGAACAAAAGATAACAGTAACTCCATTATTAAACTCTAGGAAACAATTCTTTTTCTTCATGTAACAGAATAGGCCAATGGCACAAGACAGAGTCGAGTTACATGGACTTCTCTTTCTTTTCTAAATAACAAGTTTAGTGTTCGAAATTGAAAGACAGACTCACTTCGATACATATTATCATTCCGAGTAATTTCGGTTAGGATTGCCTTTCATTTAATAAAAAGCAGTGTATTACATAGTTGACCAAATCTAAAATCAAATAGAGACTCAATAGTTATATAAGAACTGGTGTTATGCCAATAATGGAAAAACAACCCCAAAGGTTTACTCCAACAAAACATTACAAAAGTCAACTATTTTTCACATCCTCTCTCGCACAAATTGGGAGACAAGTCGAGACTAACACTTGAAACTTTATAAAGCTCTTCACTAGTATTGGGACAACTATAGAAGCAACTCCATTTTCACTAGTATACAACACAGAGGCAATTGTATATTAACAAATGACAAATAAGTTGGGGGGAAGTAAAAGACTGCAATGTAGATGTTCCTCAAAAGGGGGGCTTTGCCACTAACCTAAACCCACATAAACCTTGCAAACTCATCTATGGCCACCGAAGAGACCCTACTCTAGAGGGAATCCCTAGTAAAACAAGCGATTCCACCTCATCATATGACCTCCCCTCGAGCTCCTCGTCTCTTTACTACAAACTAAGAACCGATGGTAGCCTGCAATGTCTAGGAGAGGTCAAACAAGGCTCCCATGAGTCTCGATCACGAAGAGGATGTTCGATGACTCACGAGCTTCATACAGGAGGCCCAACGATGACAAAAAGGATCCATTGTCGTTCCAACAGCTGATAGAGATGCCTATGCTTTGTCACCTCCCCAAACGGGCCTGTCATTTGGAATCCCTAGATCGAGGTTCTGAACGGGGTGGAAAGGAGCCCGGAATGACTGCTTTGAGGTTCCTAATGACTTCCCATTTCCCTGCCTATTGTGTTGCCATAACCATCTATATTGAGTGTTTGAGATCTGCAACCTGTGCCATATTTCCAGACAGTTCGTGGTCCCACTATAGGATATCTCACCTAGTTTTTGGTTACCTCCTAAGGTCACTACTAGACAACACTCCTTCGAGATTAAGATATTATCTTAGTCGCTCGCTGGCCTCTCTCAGTTTGTGCGATGCCTTAGCGAATTCTATCCCAGTTGATTAGTTGGGTCGTCTTTACACAACTTGAAGAACAGAAAAGGCCTAAGGACCTACTAGCTTCGGTCCACCACTTATGGATTATTCCAGCCAATTCATGGTCATCTCTTTAGTCACCTGCTCCTTCGGTGAGTTAGAGGCATCTTCTCGGTCATTAGACTCGGGCTCGCGTGAGTGGTGCCTACGAGCTTAGGTAATATTCAACCTTCTTTGGACTGATATGAGCTAATAGAAAAGAATATGATATCCATCGAAGGGAAAGAAATGTACTTCTCAAGCGGAAATCTCGGGTATCGAAATTTGTTCCACCCAGATGATCTTCTTTTTATGGAGAGAGTAAAATAGCAGGAAAAGTTGCTTCTCAATCCATCCAATTGAAAAAGTGTAGTTTGGCTAGCAGCAGGAGAAGGGTTACAGGTTAAGGAATGAGCGAGATCAGAGAAAGGCAAAACCTCATAAGAAGGCAAGCAATGATAAGTTGGGGAACTAGCCGATGGATGCTGGGACAGACCTAGCATCTAGTTTGGATTGGCGAGCTGTAAATTGGTTGTATTCATTTGACTGACCCCCTAGTTATTCCTCTGTTTCCATTTAATTAGGGTTATCTTTGTTGTTCCTAGTTTATTGGGCAAGTCAAAGAAATAATGATTGGATACTCCCCAGAATTCGATTGTGCCTCGCCTAATAATGGAATTGCTCTAAGATGGTTGTTGTTCTTGGCCCACCGGTTGGTAAAGTCATAGAAAAATGAATGGCTAATGCACCCACCCAATCATTATTCAGAGATAGAACTAGACCGGATTTGGCTAGCATGACTGGTTTGGTTGTTTCTATTTCACCGGGCAGGAAAGTAAGAGAAAAGTAAGGAACATACGCCCCTATACTTTCTTCCATTGATGTCAATACATTGATTGGTTCCTACCATGCCTTGTTTCCATGAGTTCTGTATGTTTCACTAACACAAAGTTTAGGTTAGATTAGGTTAGTTGGGTGAGGGAGTTTTGATAATTAGATCATTTCCAAAGGTGCTTGTTTCCGAGATGCTACTTCCCATTCGCCTTCCCCTGATTGAGAGGTCAGTCGATCAATAGCCATAGGGAATCTTGTAGAACTTCGACCACTCTCGTTTCCTCGTGTAGATATTCTGGTTTATGAGAACAAGGTGAGTTGTGACTTTCCATCTGACAGCAAGCCGACAATCTACTCTTCCCCAGTCCCCGTTGAGGAATACCGGGCTGGACCGAGCGTCACAATGCTATCTCATTTCGATGAACGAGACCTTTCAGATCATTCATGTCTCACTAATATTCGATATCAGATTAGCTTCGTTTCAATTTCCCACTTCAATCTCCTTGATTTAACACAATTATATATGTCGTTTCGCATTGATTAATATTTCCTTATCGCAAATCCCCCGATCCTTACCTATCGAGTGAAGCCCAGTCAAGTAAGACTAAAAGTGGGAGGGATAAAAGAAACGCCCACCCGCTCATTACGTCGAAAGGCATACACCTATTGACAATGGGCACAATTAATGATCTTTTAACCTTATTTAACCTTAAATCCTAATCGGATGGCTATGCATTGAAGATGCTGGCATATTCTTAGTCGTCCTCCAAAATCAATGGATCAGATTTATTGTTCATAACTTTCTTGCATTTATCAAGGCATCCGTTAACATGTTTACTTTTTAACATTTGCCTAATCACATTAAAAAATTACTGTAAGGATATGTAATTGCCACTTTCCATTTATCATCCTAATGCAGCCAAACGTTTCATATTACCACAAACGAACTACCACAAACATTTTATATTGGAGTCACACATTCTCAGTATATTGCAGGCACGCGTTCTCAACCGCTACCTTTCTGCGTTCTCAGCGGCGAGACTTAGCGGCTGTGCTAGTATAAACCCCCCCAACTCTCTTTGGAGGTCTTGCCTTGATAGAGTAAAAGAGGGCCGAGCTAAAGATAGTTGCGTGCCCGAGCTATATAATAGTTGCCGAGAGAAGCACCTATTAATTAGTCGGGCATTACCAGAGAGAGAACCAACCTTTCTATCCTGACCATTCTCAAGATGAGAGAGTGGTAAGAGTCTCACTCTCATTCAGTTCTACAAGACTCCGGAACAAAAATGAAACATCGACCGCCCACTACTAAACCCTATTCTCATTCATTCATTGAATCAGGTCCAGGTCCCTCGTATACGCTCTTCCTCTTTTCGTCTTGTCTGCCTATTAAGTATAAAGAAAGGGGCCGGTCAATTGAATTTGAGTCGACGGGTGTAGGGTCAATAGTCGCTGCAACTTATGACTTGGATGCTGATGCTACTAAAATGGGTGCTTACGATGGTTCTGGTTCAATGGGCTTATATGGTTCTGGCACTGGATCCGCTTAAAATGGGACTGCGGCTAGCGCATTCACTAGCCCTAGAACCGGGTCTCCAACTAGTGGATCTCCAACTACTGGGTCTTTCTATTGATCCTTATATGCCTTGGCTATGGGCTCTCAATCTTGATCTTTAAAGGATGTTGTTACCTATGTATTTGTTTACTTTTCCACCTTATATTCCTCTATATATGTTGCTTTCTCCTTTCGCTGTTGGGTCGATGAGTTATTCGACTGGATTATCTACTGGTGGTTCCTTTGCTTCACCTGGGCAGGCCCTGCTTCTCGATTTTTCTTTACTTATCCTTGACTTAATGGATATCGACCTGAAAGGTATGTTGTTGGTTCTGGGATAGGGAGGTATATTAGGCAAAGTGATGGATCTCCTGCTGCCTATTTTTTGATGGATCAAGATCTTACTTCTCTAGCCGAATAAGCCTATATGTTTGCCACCTTGCTCCCCTTATCGCACCTAGTAATGGGGGAAATATCTACCCTAATGGGTTGTTTGTTCATGTGTATTAGTATAAAATGTTGTTATCCGTAACGGTATCCCCAAAGGGCTATGGCTACCAATAAACGATGCTGCTAGCACCCTAACTCCTGCAGCTGAGACTATATATGCTACTGCTTAATCTGATGCTAGTAGTGATACTTTATTTACTCGGTCAACAGAATCTGCCCTTGCTAGTGGTACTTAAACTTGGTCAGCAGGAACTGGTTCAACCAGATAAACAATAACTGGCTAAAGATCAACCGCCTCTCTAGCGGGCTCTGGTCCTGTTCCCACCTTTTGGATGCTTACAATTATGCGGGCTATGTTACTTACTCTGTTGTCTCCGTCTCTATATATGATGCTTTATTTTTTTTCTGGTACCCTGCCCTAGCTGTTGATTGTCTCTCTGGATGCTTGCAATACCCATGGAATGGCACTTCCCCACTATTAATGGTTTTCGGTCTCGATGTTTTTTTGCCTCTACCAACAAATATTTCAAGCGCTTAGGCAACTCAATATATCGAGTATTTATCTGTACCCAGATATGCCTCCGTCTATTTTCTCGGTGCTCTAGGAAGGTGATAGGCATATCCTATTAAGTAGAAGAGGCGTACAAAGAGATACCCATTCGAGCATAAGATTGGGGGGCCTGTAGAGAATATTTGGTATATATAGAGTAGAACCAATAAGTTCTATCGTGTGTGCATTTACTCCTTATACGACTTAGAACTATGATTTATAATGTAAATTGTGAATTCTTGTGCTTTGGGGGAAGTGCCTTGCTTGAGCAAAAGAAAGAGTTGTTCAGGTGGTATCTGCATCCCAGGTTTTCACGTAGGTCAATGTACGAAAAGAGTAATCCATATGTTGATCTACCTCCTAAGGTACTCATAGGATAGGCTCAATCCCCATGACACTTGAGAAGACAATGAAAAACCTTTTGTGTTTCCAATTTATGATATCTACACATTCTAACATACTATGTTCTACGCCTCTGATTGCTATGCTTTGGTTCCCAGGGAAATTGAATCTCTATCTGCACCTTAATTTGTACATGCATATGTATCTTCATCTTCAACCTCATAGTCTTCTATGAGATATTCTTTCAGAGAATCCCCTACTTACGTTGCCCCTATTTATGGTTTCAGATCCAGATATGAAACTGGAATGGACTATGCCTTCACCTATGCTACTAGCTTTCAAACTAAAGGATCTGTATCTGGGTCTATAAATGGGAAAGGAATAGGCTCTTCCTTTGGTAATGGACCTTGAGTAGGAATAGGCTTTGGATATATAGGCCCTAGATATTCAATGGGTGACTCTGGAATGGGTTCTTCAATGGTTTATGGTTCAACCCAGGCAACCAGATCTAGATCTAGAGGCTATGGCTTTCCAATGAATTCTTCATTTGCCTCTGATATCTTTATTGCAGCTTCCCTTCCATTTATAGAGCCAACATCCGTTTCTTAAGTAGATCTAGTAGCAGTAGCAGTTGTAGCTTCACTGGTTTCACCTATTGATGATGATCCAGAACCAACAGAGAATGCACCAAAGCAAGCATAGTCAAAGGCTGAGATTGACCTCACATGAGTGACAGAGAAAGCAACAATTGCAGGTCGAGCTCAAGTATGCCCTGCAATAGTCAAAGAGGGAGTAGCAGAGGTGGAAACAAAGGCAGGTGCATATCCTACAAGGGAAGGTACAGTGGTAGATCGAGTCCCACTAGCACCAGGCTTTGTCGTTGATCCAACTTATCCATTACCAGTACCAGTAGTCATTTTTGTTGTTTATTACTTTGATTAAGCCATTGATTTAGCCGGTGATGTTGCTTATGACTTTGATCTTTATTTCGTTGAAGAACGAGACAATCCTAGACCATAAGAAAATACATAAGCAGAGTACCTAGTAGAAGATCCAGATTGAGACCCTGTAATTGCAGTTCTAGATCCCATTGAAGCAGTACCTACAGCTTTTGCGGGCCAGGGCAAGAGATCCAGAAAAACAGATCAAGAGGGGAAGCAGAGAGGGAAAGGGATGGGATGGGAAAGAATAGAGATAGGGGGGAGGAAATTACATGCACTATAGGCTCATTTCATTTAGCTACTTTTCGTGTGGTTCGATCAATTCACTAGCATAATCAAGTCCAATTCATACACTCCCATCAGTTGCAAAGGAAGCATTGTATATAGAGAAAGATGCGTTTTTTAGCATTCGTGTTTCCAAATTTGCCCAATTTTTTCTTGTCTCCTCCACTCATTCGAGACAAGATTTTCAGTATGAATTCTCAGGTTACCTGGGAGACATAAGCCCTAGAGAGTTTTGTTTGTATAATCTCTAGATTCATTCATGCCTACTTTTAACCTACACTCTTACCTCATACTTCTTCGGGGATCAACTCACCTCACCGCATTTTCTCACAGAGGTCGCCTTCATCGGTCTCATAACACATAATATCAAACGACTATGACTCATCTTGAGTATTTCTTTCGACCCCTCCTAGGACAACCGAAAATGCTACTCGTTGCTAGTTTACTCTTATCGCGTCGCATCCGAGCCGTGTTCTCCTTCTTTGGTAGAGACAGAGTTCAGAGATAGCCTATGTATAGTCGCTTTTATGGCCAGGGAAATATGGAGTCTACTATCACTATCCTTCTTGTGTGATTTTGTCCTCGTTCTCTTCTGTTCCATAGTACCTTTTATATCTTATCCGTAGTTGCCTTCCGCCCTACGGTCACTTCTATCCTTATACCCACTTATGAGATCGAACGTATCTCTTCTCGATTGATGGGTATGGTGGTCCATTAGCCTTGATAGAGCTCTCATAAAGTTTTTGTAGAGAGGAAGTGCATTACGTGAACTGAGCTTATCCACATATTCATGATCATTGAGTAAGAGATCAAATTAGGTTTATCTAAGAATGATTTAGTTCTTTCCCAAGGAGCCTCGACCGGCTGATGGACCTACCTCTTGGCCTCCCTTTCAGGCTTCTTTAGAGGGCGACGTGCCTCACGATTCAATCTCGTAACTTAGCGCATCAGAGGTTAGGGAGGTTCAAGGACCTACTAATGAGAACCACTAAGTTAGATATTCGTCATCTTTTACGCTGCGATCAGAGTCCTTGTTAGGAATCTTTGTGCCCTAGCTAAGATACTCCATTTGAAATTTATTACATACATCACCAGGGCCTAGTGTCATTTATGGAAATGGGTCACTTACCCTTGGAGATGTTGTTAATGTACAATTAGGAGTGTGCAATTGCTAAGGTGCTAAGGGACCTTGACCTTCCTCCCCTATCAGCTCTCTTCTAAAGCCACTTTGTTCTCTCTTTCAGTAACTGTAACACAAAATTGATTCCTATAGGTCCTTCAATTGAACCTTGACCAACTTTTATTAAGGTGTGCTCATACAGGGTGGGCACAATGCACTAACCGACGTCCTACGGAACATTTTCTTCCTTAGCAGAGTCTCAGCTAGAGGTCTTGGGATTGGGTCAAGAAGTTGTCTAGAGGGCCATAGGGTCAGAGGTCATTCATCCATACAAGTAGTTCATGTCCTTTGCAGCTCAAGAATAATCCCAGATGCATTGGTCAGTGATTGGTATCACATTGATCTATGCTTGAAGTGGTATTTGTGCATTGCATCCGTAAGGTATTGTATGGTATGGTTTTGTACCTTAGTTATATCATGCTCACCATTTGGAGTTTCTTCCTTGTGGTATCACTAAGATACCCGATCAAGCTTTCACCTTCTTTTTCCTTGGTTCAATTAGGTGTTTTGTACCTAGCAAGTTTCTCAGAACAAGTTGCATGAACGATAGTAGTGGGAACACTTTTCACAGTTCAACCACTCTTTGGCTAGGAGCGCAGAAGCACAATCGATTATGAACTTCAAGCTCATTCAGGCTTCTATGATGGGTATAGGTGGATGTCGGACATGGGTACCTTTCCTTCAACGATCCTCGAAAACCTTCCTTTCGAGCAAGGGGTCATTTCAGGTATTTAGGTAAGGCTCAAAGACAGATTTCCACCGATTCAACAGTTGACTAGGCCTGGATGGACTCTATAGGGTTATCTGTCTCATGTTCTCCATTGGATCAAATTGAACATCGATTTATTCATTCATCATCTCGCTTAGTTATACGTAGATCCTCTAGTCCCATAGCTTATTCCAGCCCCGGTGAAGTTGATCCAGTGTCAGAGTACCTAGGATATATTCTACAGCCCTAGTCGAATAACCAATTGATCCAAAGTCAGCAACAGTTCCATTCGTAGAACAATACCCGACATCAGTGTCCATTGAGGCTTCTCCACCATCAGTAGCATTAGAAGCAACGTTTATGGTCCCGAATAAGCGGGCTATGGTTTTGGATCTTAATCCGTATTTGGAACTGATGACTCAGATGGTTGTTCTCGATATCGATCTGGGATAGGAAGGGATGTTGGTCAATAAGTCGGAAGGGATGTTGGTGGATAAGTTGATGGTGACCGTGGATAAGCTGGATCAACAATGTTGAATGGTGAGTGGCTACTGGTCTAGGTATCGAACTGCTTTCTTTGTTGTTGGATCTACTTCTACTTCTATGGTTGGAATGGGCCCGCCGAACCTATTGTTGAACCTATAGTGTATGTTCCGTAGGGAAAGGAACAAAAGNCATTATACAATATTATGCACTTCCCTTCTCGACGCGTAAAGAATAAGAATAAAAATTAAGGCATGTGCACATATAATCCTGGACAGGTAATTAGTCCCTTCTTCTTGCACATAGAGGAAGGATTCCTCCTTAACGATAATTACCTATCTATCATTTATCAAGAATGATGCTTCGTTGATTTATGATGTTATGGTTTAATAACAAAATGTTCCTAAGTTTTCAGAGATCCTGGCTCTAGGACAATAACAACATTGAGACCTGACACTACTTTCTTCTTATAGTCTTCCGTCTTAATTTTCTTACTCACATTCTACCTTTCGACAAACATTTGGCGGTTCTAGCCCATGTAGCCAACAACAAAATGACTCTGGAACTTGAAGTGATAGGTTACTTTGTCATTTCTATCCACCGCGAGTCTTTCTTATGAAAAATAGAGGTCAATCGACATTCAGGTTTCATCGATTACAAATGCTGAACACATAAACATAACACACGCTGATTGTCGAAATCACGAAATGCGATTAAACTGTGGGGCCAGGCAGAGTGGAGTTCAGGGTTGGGGCTTTTCTAACACCCAACGCACAAAACAAAATGACACAATGACTGTCGAATCATGAAATGCAAATAGGGTGTGGGCCCAACAATTTCAGGTTTCGGCGTTTGGTAAAGCAAAGGAACTCCACGCACTTTTAATAAGTGAACTCCGAAATGAGAAATAACAAACTTTTGATTAAAATGATTTTCGAAATCATATACACTCTAGCAAATAATCTTGGGATAAATGTAAAACTAGATTCCCAATTGGTAAAAACAAGAAATTACTACGTTTGTTCAAAAATGATTTTTTATCAAGAGATAAAATGAGTTTACAAACTCAGTAAAATATAAACGCAAAGCAGAGCTCCAAATACAAAGTAACCAATTTGATTCAAACTTTTTTTTCAAGATGTCTGATTACAAATTCGACTCTGGTATTTAAACACAGAAAATTGCCCCTTCGATCTTCTAAAGGATTTTAATCAAGGCAGTGTTAAAATTCGGTTTCCTTGAATGGTTAAGGAGGCCACCTTTTAGAGTAATTAAATCTTCAAGTCTTGAAGAGTCAAGACGACCACCGATCCACTGCTATCTAGGTGGTGAAATGATTAATCTCTGACATACTCCCTCTTAATCATTTCAGAACAAAAAAATAAATAAAACAGGTGAAACAAAATTGTTGTAAACAATGTATTAAAGCTTACAGACCCCAATGTTTCTTCTATGGATTTTAAACAGTTCATTTCCCAAAGGCTTTGTAAATATGTTTGCAAATTGTTCTTCAGACCTACAAAACTGAACATAAATTTCTTTGCCATTTATCAGTTCACGAATGAAATGATACCTCGTATCAATGTGCTTACTCTGTTTGTGAAAGACATGATTCTTTGACAGTGCAATGGCAGATTTATTGTCACAGAGAATTTGAGTTGCATCGTTCTAATCATGCAACAGTTCATTCAAGACCCTTCTCATCTATACAACTTGACATGCAGCTACAGCTATTGAAACATACTCTGCCTCAGTGGAAGATAGAGTCACAATGGGTTGTTTCTTTGATGCCCATGCCACTGCTCCAGATCCAAGACTGAAAACATACCCAGATGTGCTTTTCCTGTCATCAATGGAACCTTCAAAATCACTATCAGTATATCCGATCAGCTCAAAGTTTAAGCTTGATGTGTATTGGATACCAAAATTAGTTGTTCCAGCAACATATCTCAGGATCCTCTTTCCTTCTTGCCAATGAGTACTCTTCGGAGTCTCCATGAATATGGAAATCAAACTCACAACAAACATAATGTCAGGTCTGGTTGTTGTTAAGTACATAAGGCTTCCAACCAGCCTCTTATACAGGGTTGGATCAACATATGATCCTTCATCATACTTCCTCAGTTTAATACCAGTTTCCATTGGTGTTGCAGCTGGCTTGCAATTCAACATTCTAAACCTTTTCCACACTTCATTTGCATAGTTAGTTTGACAAATGAAAATTCCATCATCAGATTGATCCACTTCAATTCCAAGATTTTTTTTTATCAAACCTAAATCAGTCATCTCAAACTCTGTTTTCATGGCATTTTTAAAATCATCTATGGATAGATCTCCAGTAAAAATCAGGTCATCAACATACAAACAGACAATCAAAATTTTACCTTTCTGGTCTATCTTTGTATACAGAGTTGGTTCACTTGGATTTCTGTTGAATCCAACACTGATCAAGTATTCATCAATCCTACTATACCAAACTCTGGATGCTTGCTTCAATCCATACAAGGCTTTCCTCAACTTATAAACTTTATCTCTGTTCTTATCAATCTCATAACCCGAAGGTTGTCTTACATAAACCTCTTCTTCTAAATATCCATTCAAGAATGAAGACTTGACGTCCATCTGATGCATGATCCATCTATTATGAGCTGCAATAGCTAAGACCATCCTCACTATGTCAATCCTTGCTACAGGAGCAAAGGCTTCATTGTAATCAATACCGGGTTGCTGACTATACCCATGAGCTACAAGTCTTGCCTTGTACTTTTCAATTTCACCATCTACATTCAACTTAGTCTTATAAACCCACTTAACAACAATGTTCTTCTTACCTTCAGGTAAATCGACAAGATCCCATGTGTTATTTCTTTCAATGGAATTAATCTCCTCATCCATTGCTTTTATCCATACATCCTATTTAACAACTTCATCAAAACTTACAGGATCACATGACATTAATGCAAAATTTGAAATCTGATCTACTTCTTCATTCTGATCATACAATTCTCTTAAGATTCTATATTATGTCCTTTAAGTCTATCTTTTAATGAAGCTAAAGTGGTATTTGATTCACTACTTACCTATGAATCTGAATGATGTCCACCATATCCAGATGGCTCACCATGCTCATGAGTTCTTGGCGTTCTAAATTGAGATGGGATGAAATCTGGTGCTTTCCTTGTTGGACTTCTTGTTGCAGGCGTATGTACATGTGGAACCATCTGTCCATATCCTTCATCCTGCTCAGCTCCATCATCATCTTCACGGGGTAACATATCTCCCTCTGAAATTGATTTGTCAATACTTCCATCCCAAGATTCATCTTCTTTAAATTGAACATCTCTGTTGATTACATATTTCTAGGTGATATGATTGTAGAGTTTATATGCCCTAGA
>JASDQU010739347.1:0-10745 GCA_032191745.1 Picea mariana | reverse complement strand
CAAAAATTCTGAAATAAGAAACATTGCAAGACTTACCATCCCATGGTTCTTGAGGTACACGATCCCTCACGATCTTGTTCGGACTTCTATTCAAGATAAAAACAGAGAAAAGAACCGCATCTCCCCAATATTCATTTGAAATATGCTTCTCTTTCAACATGCTTCAAGATATATCCATGATGATCTGATTCTTCCTTTTAGCCACTCCATTCTACCGTGGAGTATATCGAGCAGTAAACTGCCTTTTAATTTCATGAAGATCACAAAATTCAATGAATTCATTCAATTTATACTCACCTCCTCTGTCAGACCTTAGGATCTTAATGGTTCGACGACTCTCATTATCAACCATAGACTTAAACTTCTTAAAAAACATCAAAAGCTTCAGATTTCTGCTTCAACAAATACAACCAAGTCTTCCTACTAAAATCATCAATGAAAGTCATGAAATAAACACAACCATTCAAAGAAGGTGTTTTCATAGGTCCACATAAATCTGTGTGAATTATTTCTAATGGAGCTTTTTCTCTGTAGGAAACACGTGAAACAATTTTTTCTCTATGATGTTTACCAAGTATGCAACTCTCACAAGATCTTGCAGGTTGTTGAATACAAGGTAACCCCTTTACCATCTGTTTCTTCTGTAACAGATCTAAAACACCAAAATGTAAATGACCATATCTGAAATGACATAACCAAGATTCATCTAGACTTCATGCTTTATAAGCATTCAAAGAACCACTCAAATCATTTCGCATAACAAGTGGAAACATTCTATTCTTGGTCATCTCCACTCTTCCAATCAACTGTTTGTTGGGAAATTTATCATAGATTGTACATACCTTGTTCTTGAAGAACACTTTGTACTTTTTCTCCATCAGTTGTCCAACACTAATAATATTTCATTTTAGACCAGGCACAAAATAAGCATCATCAATATTTCTTCTCTGATTTTTCTTAGTGTAAACTGGAACTATACTTTACCATTGACTATAACCTAACAATCATTTCCCAGTTTGACTTCAGACTGAATACTAGTATCAATGGAATAAAATAAGTCTTTATTACAATTCATGTGGTTACTGCAACCACTATCCAAAAACCAAATATCATTTTCACATTCCTGAGTGACGTTGTAGGTAAAAAACACAAGATTTTGATGATCCTCAGACTCATTTTTGATATGTGGAGAGTGCTTTGCAGAATCTTCCTGTTTCTTCCAACATTTGTTAGCAAAATGACCAAACTTCTTACAATAATAACATAGCACTTTAGTTTTATCATACCTCTGATTTTCTTCCTGCCAGGGTTTTCTGTTGCTCCCTCTTAAATTAGGAGGATTTTATTGGGGCTTCTGCTTAGACTCTGATTCAACTCTGTTGTCCCTTGGGCCAAAAAATCGACCTCCTCTTACACGAGTATGAGACCCTCCTCTTCCTCTGCCTCTGGTAACATGCAGTTGGGATTTGAAAGAATGATCCACTCATCCTTCTCCATATCTAGATATCCTAGATTCATGAGCAAAAAGAGAACCAATTAACTCATCAATTTGCATTAAACTTAAATCTTTAAATTCCTCTATGGGAGCAACAACAGGCTCAAACTTCTTGGGCAAACTTCTTAGCACTTTCTCAATAACTCTTTTATTCTCAACATCATATCCATACTACCTGAGCTAGTTCAAAACACTCATTACTTGAGTCATGAAAGTATCAACACTTTCATTATCCTTCATCTTCAGATTTTCGAAGTCCCTTCTCAAGTTCTACAACTTGACTGTCTTAACCTTGGACACCCCTTGATAATAGGTTTCAAGAATGTCCCAAGCCATCTTCGAAGATGTAGCACTAGAAATCTTCATAAAAATGGATTCATTTAATCCTTGTTGGATTAATCTAAGAGCTTTATTATCCTTCTTCCTATTTTCCTTCAGTAAAACACGATCAACATTAGACAGAGCCAATTCTGCTGCAGCATCAATTGGCTCGGGATAGCCATCAATAACATAAGTCCACAAATCTTGAGAACGCAGAATTGTCCTCATTTGAATGTACCAGGTATCATATGACTTCTCGCTTAGAACAAGAACCCGAATATGAGAAGAACTACTACCAGACGCAACCATTTATAAAAATTGACAGAACTTAAATAAACCTTCACGTAGATTTTATATTTTTGGCACTAACAGGAATAATCTGCAATGAACTAAGCAATTTCTGGATAAACTACAGGCTCTGATACCAAATGTGAAAAATGGAGGTCAATCGACATCCGAGTTTTGGCGATTACAAATGCCGAACACATAAACATAACACAAATTGATTGCCGAAATCATGAAATGCGATTAAACTATGAGGCCTGACAGAGTGGAGTTAGGGGTTCAGGGTTTTCTAACACTCGACACACAAAACAAAATGACACGGTGACTGCCAAATCACAAAATGCAAATAGGGTGTGGGTCCAACAATTTTGGGTTTCGGTGTTTGGTAAAGCAAAGGAACTCAACCCACTTTTAATAAGTGAACTCTGAAATGCGAAATAACAAACTTTTAATTAAAATGATTTTCCAAATCATATACGCTCCAACGAATAATCTTGGGATAAATGTAAAACCGGATTCCCAATCGGTAAAAACAAGAAATTATTGTGTTTGTTCAAAAACAAATTTTTATCAAGAGATAAAATGAGTTTACAAACTTAGTAAAATATAAATGCAGAGCAGAGCTCCAAATACAAAGTAACCAATTTGATTCAAATTTTTTTTTCAAGATGTCTGATTACAAATTCGACTCTAGTATTTAAACACAAAAAAAATCCCCTTCGATCTTCTAAAGGATTTTAATCAAGGTGGTGTTAAAATTCGGTTGCCTTGAATTATTAAGGCGACCATCGTTTAGAGTAATTAAATCTTCGAGTCTTGAAGAGTCAAGACGACCACCGATCCACTGCTATCTAGGGGGTGAAATGATTAATCTCTGACATTGCTCTTGGCCTTCCCAGAGCTTCGCCAACATGTTGGATGCTCGATTTAAAAATCGGTTCACACTACAAACCTTACAAGAGTTAAAATTGTGTCAGGTTACAACTTTGTCATCTACCTTTGTGGATCTTAAATCCGTGCTCCCTCTTTTCTCTTGAGAGAGAGATATTTTAATAATCTAACCTATATTGTTGAGTTGTTTGTTATATAACCCATAGGTTATATTGGTGCTTGTGTAGGGACAATATTTCTACTCACTCCCTACATATCTCTCTACTTTTATCCTTCGTATCTCTACCATTTATTTTGACAATAGCAAATTATCACTTGTTTTCTTTTATGATAAAAACTGATAGCTGAGTTGTAGAAGTTGAATGCTTACACCTTATTTAGCTACACTTTTCCTTGGAGTGTTTAGATATGATTGCACTTATCACTCAATTAACCCTTAAGTCAATATTTTGCTAGATGTTCTAAGATTCACGAGATTTATTTTACCCAGCAAGTTGTCATCGCGTAACTCCTGCATGCGAATATTAGAAGTTAACTACCATTTATGGATATGAGTTTGTTGTTAGAATAATCTTTGAATATCATCTAAGTAGAAAATGTAAGTTATTATTTTATTTAGGGAACTCTTTGGCATTTATGTTAGCCTTGAATTTCTTAAGAAATCTTGTCTTTAGACGAAAACCCTTACTTGAGGCTCCACGCTAGATAGATATTATCCTAACCTTCTAGTTGTGACATCCTTATAAAATTACCAAATTTT
Source organism: Picea mariana (assembly GCA_032191745.1). NCBI lineage: Eukaryota > Viridiplantae > Streptophyta > Pinopsida > Pinales > Pinaceae > Picea > Picea mariana. The sequence goes on along the minus strand of JASDQU010739347.1, from coordinate 6,993 downwards.
CTCCCAAGTTCAAATATAATCTTTTATGATTATATTTTTCTAACAATAGAAGACCAATATATTTCCAAGATCTATCACCAACAATTAATAATGTTTAAACTAGAACAAAATTTATAGTCATGTGCCAATAAGAAATTAGGAGAGTAGGCATTGCACAAAGAATGAAAGAAATTAGGAGAGTAGGCATTGGACACACAGTGATATTCTTCTATTATTGCTCAATTGAACACAATAGAATACACATATATAACGCTGGACTCAGATCCAACTAATTCCACCTTTGGAGGGAGAGGTTGAGAGAATCTCTCAATATCCTCCAACAAACCCAATCTAATCCCTAAACTCTAGTATGTATCATTAATTAGGAATTATCTCTCCCCCTGTTAATGCTTACATTACAAAACTTCACAAATTACATAACAGAAAAGATTACCAAAAATTTGTTTGGCATGATCCTCATCAATGCATACACCCACTTTGACACCTCCGGATTGTGCACTTTCTCTTCCTCTTCTTGGAGCTTTCCTTTCAACTCATTTAAAGTATAAATGTTTCACATCATCATTCTTGCACTTGCACAATAGACAATATTAACAAACTCAGCTCACCGGGGCTTCCATGAGAAAAATTGTCAAGTAATGAATCATCCTATGGATATCCCTCCATCTGTCAAATATTTCGCTTTCAGTTATCCGTTAGTTTGCAGAAAGACAATCTAGGTACGGAATGTCTTCAAAAATCAATTATACAAGGTGACTTCCAATCATAAGAACAATGGTTCTTAAAACCGGGCTACCAGCTTATATCAAGATACAAGAGTACCTATTTTCTTTGACATAAACATGTAAACATATAAAAAACTTTAAACACACCACACATAAGATCTGAACCCATCATCTTGAATCTTCGTACTTCACCTGCAACTTGTTAGAGAAGTCAATTCTAACAATCTTTTTACACATTGAGTTGACTAAATTCAATATGTTTTAAATTCCAAGATCTGGTACAATATTCAATGTGCATTCATTGAATTCACAATCTCTCAAACTCACTAAACTATTAACTCACGCTAAAAACACATATAAATAAATATATATATCAATATAAAGGCGGCAAGAAAGGCAGTCAAATCCTCTATGGTGTCTTCCAAGCGATCAAAATCTTTTGTTTTTCATTCACCACAGTTCCCTCACGCAGGTTAAACAACGCCATCTACCTTTCAAATTTCCACACAAAAAATGAATAGTTGGACTTTGTTATTCTGGAGATAAGTGACTTGGAAATGAATAGCATGACTATGCTATTCTCCAGACATGTGGCTCTTCTCGACTGGCGCGCGAATTCTTTTCCCAACAAAATATCCTCAGTAATAACCTCACAGTGCCCCTCCTTAGCTATGGTGTTGAGGCAGCAAATACAATGTCTCGGTAGATTTTGCACCCATAGGCTACGAGGTTCCTTCACAAAAACAAAATGAATCTACATCACTCACAACTTTAATGCCGTTAGCTCTCACACAAAGTACGCAGCAATATTTTCTCACACACCAAATCCACACACACCTATACTAATCCTACTGCTATAGATAAATCTTCTCTCACATCTTTCCGGCTCTCCCATGAGGGAGTTAAGACAGAGCCCGCTCTGATACCAAATAAGAAATTAGGAGAGTAGGCATTGCACACATAATGATATTCTTCTATTATTGCTCAATTGAACAAAATACAATACACATATATAAAGCTGGACTCAGATCCAACTAATTCCACTCTTGGAGGGAGAGGTTCAGAGAATCTCTCAACATCCTCCAACAAACTCAATCCAATCCCTAAACTCTACTATGTAGCATTAATTAGGGATTATCTCTAACAGTGCCACTTTTGAATTAACCAAGTTCGTGGAATAAAATGCCTTGTATGTAAATAGTTTTTGGCAAAATATTTAATTTGTATCCTTAATAATTCTTATGTCGTGCTTGTCCTCCATTAAATCAAAATTTTGTAACATTAATTGTAACGAGCTATTGTATATTTGACCAGTAAAAACTTTTACATGATTGTTTTTTTAAGACTTATTAATACTTCATATTGGAAAGCTTTAGTCTTACATGGGAGACATAGTGATAAATGATTTAATTAGCGAATTTACATAATAACATTTTATTATGATGGGATAAAACAATTGAATGACTAATGAGGTTGTACAAAGGTGCATGAATCGTCATAATTTACCTATGATTATTTTCATGATGGTTGCATCCTTTTAATTGCTTATACTATTTTCTTGTCTTAACGAAGGTTGTTACACTTACATCTATATGATTATTTTCATGATGGTTGCATCCTTTTAATTGCTTATACTATTTTCTTGTCTTAAGAAGGTTGTTACACTTACATCTATAGATTGAAGTTGGGTAAATTGCTAATCCTTGGAGTGCAAATTTACTTATGCGCATTGTTTGAGTTCATATATAAGATTAGTGCCCTAGTTATGCAACCTTAATTAAGGTAAAATGGATAACACCTTTAACTCTTGTGCATCCTTAGGTAGAGCTTGTCGAGTGTCAGTTCTTTTGTAGTTTCTTGTAGATGATTGGTGATTTTGTAGTTTATTCTGTTAAGTAAATAATTGAACTTCATTTTATGAACAGTTTGGGAGGTTTTCACATTTAATAACATATACATTATACAATGTGAAATGGATTGCTCAATTTTTTTTAGATGAGTCTATGTTTTGGTCCTTTTTAAAAAGCTAATTATATTGCAATTATTTTGATTGTAAATTCATTCTCATTGTAATGTTATGTTTTGGTTGCAAATATTTGAACATGGTAATGATATGCATTAAAGGTTTGGTCCCAAGTGTTTGTAAATTCAAGTATCACATTATTACATCATGTCAAAAATTATCACGAACTAGTCATTGTTCTCTTTCTTTATTATTAAACTTTTAAATTATTAGTAATTTAAATAATAGATACTTTTTCCTTTTCCTTGAGTCTATCTTAATTCATCAAAATTGATTTTAGAAAATATCCATTAATTAGGCACTGATTTTAGAAAATATCGAGTAATAAGCATAACTTCAGTTTGAAATTAGTGATTATGTTGTAATCTAATCACCTCTAAGAATTAAAAAATTAATAACAATCTGATGAGTGGATGATTACTCGAGATTATATTTATATTTAAGTACAAAATGATGATCTTGGAAATCTTCTCTTAATGCATTTCTAGTAAAGAAACAAAATTCTCACAAGTAATCACTTACCCTCTTATGTTAAGCTGAGTCATCTATAGACATATTTATTTATTTAATACATGTTCTTTCAATTTTATTGACTATTTATTTCATAGAATAAATAATAATTGGTTGATGATTTATGGAAGAGAAATTTGTTGTTTTATATAATAACAAAAGTGTTTGATCATTTGTTTGTTTTAGTATAATTTTTATTGCTATTATAAATATATTTTAAAATTTTTTGATAAATAATATCACATCACTTCACCTTCAATATTAGTTGTAGGAACATAGACTAATGCAATTTTTGTATTAGTATAAGCATCTTTAAAATACTAACATGCAATGTTGTAATTCAAATATATACATGAATTCAAATCTATACATAAAAAATAGAACCCACTTACACTTGTTAACATAATACATAATTGTTCATTTTTAACATGAATATACTCATGGCTTCTCTGTTAGACATTTATTTATGAACACATGTAAAACAACAACAAAACATGCTTATCGGATATATCTTGAAATTTCTTTTACAAATTATAAATTTCCTCTCCTTTTAAATGTTATTCTTCATTAATTAATTAAGAAACTCAATTTACAATTGTATATAAATCCGAAAATACCATAAGCTTTACATTAATAAATAACCACAAGAAAATAATAAACCGCACCTATGAATCAATCATACATAATGTTGACAAAGGAAAAATATCAAATCTTTAAAGCAAATGGGCCATAATTATTTTTGTTCACGTTAGAACTCTGTAAACGTCCGCAATGGATTTCTCATCATGATCATTACTAAAGACTTGAGATGATATTTTTGTTCATGTTAGAACTCTGTAATCGTCCGCAATGGACTTGTCATCATGATCATCACTAAAAGCTTGAGATAAGTGGAAACATTTGTTGAATATAGATGAAGTGATAATGTTTTTTTTCCTTAAAAAATAAAATCCTGTGAGAAAGGTAAATCACCCACAAATCTGCTTTCTGTCCGTCAGAGATTCTTTTGACTCTCTCTAGACCATACACATTATTTTCCAGTGGCCTTGTCTTGACCTAGTTGCTCTCCATAGTTGCCTGGTCTCCCTGGCGATCGACAATAGTCTCTTTCGAGATCTCCCTAGTGATCGACAATAATCCCTTTTGAGATTTCAGGTGGATCATACCTGGCGGCGCTGCTTCTACACTTTTTCCGCCTTCCAGGAAATGGAGCAGAACGAAATTCACCGCATGAAAACCCAAATGAACACAAAAAGCGCAACTGGTGGGCTGTAGCGAGACGAAGAAAGTTTGTCAGCCATCGTTGCATAGGCAACTGTCACATTTCTCCACAGCTTCAGCTTGTGGAGAAGTTATGTTTATCTTGAAATGGAGGTTTTGGTTGTTTATATATTGGTTCGAAGTTTTCGGTTTATAGAAGCGTTAATTCACAACATACCTAGGTCAAAATTTCAGAGTCAATCCGAAAACTTCGAGGTTCAGGATTATTGAAAAGTTTTGTGATTAGCATGAATTTTAAACAAATCACCGTCTTCATCCAAAATCCGACTTTCTGAGAAATAGAATTATGAGAGCGAATAAAAGGAAAGCACTCTGTGCTCTTCAAATTCGTCACTGCATTCGTCATTTCCTAATTTCGTCGTCCTTCATGTCGCTAACTTGTGGACCTCTCCATTCAAACCGGAAGACCGGAAGACAATGAGTAAATAAAAAACAAGTCTGGAGACCCGAAAACATTGGATTCCAAAGTTTATATATAATTGTAAACATACGAGACTCTAAAAGAGATAACCAGACATTAATGTCTAACGAAGATATGGAAGTTCAATTCCAAATCGAAGTTCAGGCACTGGCAGTTTTAATGACTATTTGCGTTTTATTCTGCAATACTAGGAGCTTGTGTAGTGCATCCCACAACGACAACGTCGTGAATATAGGCGTTGTCTTGAACTACAACTCATATGTGGGAAAAATGGCCAAAACCGCCATAGAAATGGCAGCCGACGACGTTAATAGAGACACCCTGCTACTAAACGGCTCTCAATTGGTTGTTGAATTCCGTAACACAGGAGGTGTCCCGATTCAGGGCGCTTCGGCCGGTAATTTGCCTCTTTCAACTCTATTTTTCATCCTATATATAAGTACAAAAACACGTCCCTGTTTGTGAGTTTGTTTCTTCTTTCGAAATAACTTTTTCTATAATGAATGAATGATTCCGTTGGTGCAAGATACCCACTTTTGGATGGGGAGATATGTAGCTTAACTTGCCCAGGGGCACTTTATAAGCATGCTTAACTCAAAATATTTTAGTAGACAAGATCAAAGAGCAAACTAAGACATTCAAAATTCACGGAAGAAATGAATCTACACTATTGTTTGCTGAATTATTTTCGTTAATTTCATCTCTCTCCTTGCTCATCAGTTTRATATTAATTATTATTATTATGTTTTTGGAAAATTCAGCTCTTGATCTGTTYGAAAGAGAAGTGGTAGCAATAATTGGGCCACAGGCGTCCGAGGTTGCAGARTTCATATTACATTTGGGAGATGCAGCCCAAGTCCCAGTTGTTTCCTTCTCTGTTACTAATCCCTTAGTCTCTAACCACAGATTTCCATATTTTGTTCGTATGGCACATAGTGATGCCTTACAGATGCAACCCATTGCAGCCCTGGTTCAGGCCTATGGCTGGAGAGGAGTTACAGTTGTTTACTCCGATGATGAATTCGGTAGYGATGCAGTTTCCTYATTAAGTGACGCGCTTAGGGATGTTGGGTCAGAWTTAGAGTATAGATCAGCAATATCAGATACTGCRGACCAGCAAGCCATAGGAGAGGAATTAAACAAATTAATGACAATGCAATCAAGAGTCTTTGTAGCTCATATGCACTCTACTATTGGTTTAAAGTTCTTTACGGAAGCCCATAAAATAGGAATGATGGATAGAGGTTATGTCTGGATAACTACAGATGAATTTGCCAGCCTTTGGGACGTTCTGTTAAATGATTCTACCATGGCGTCTATGCAAGGTCTCCTAGGAGTCAAAACTTATATCCAGAATTCCAACAAACTTGAAGATTTCCGTAGAAGCTTTAAACGCCAATTTAGACACGAAAACCCCGATGAAGAAAAGATTCAGCTCAATCCCTACGGTTTATTTGCATACGATGCCGTGTGGATGATAGCTCGGGCCATTGAGAATTTAGGAAACACAAGTTTTAATTTCTTGAAGCCCTTAAGCTCTCCAGCAGTCGCTGTTGGAGATAAAACTGATTTTACACAACTTAAGGTGTTCCAGGAAGGACCAAAGTTAATGCAGAAGCTCCTCAAGACAATTTTTTTCGGTTTAAGCGGGGTTGTTCAGCTGCAAGATGGAGAAATTATGGGTTCGACTTATGAGATAGCGAATGTGGTGGGTAAAAGCTACCATGTTGTTGGGTATTGGAATAATGAAACTCGGCTCTCCAAGCAACATCCCTCTGCTGCATCATCGCCATCTGGCCCGAATAATAACATCGACAAATTTGTAACTGTCATTTGGCCCGGTGGATCTACAGAAGTGCCTCGCGGTTGGGTACAACCAAAGACTGGTAAGAGGTTGAAAATTGGAGTCCCCATAAAACATGGGTTCAAAGAATTTCTCACAGTAGCATTTGACAATAGCAGTAGCCAAAGCAAAGTCACTGGTTTCTGTAGAGATGTTTTTGACGCGGTTCTGAATCGAATGAACTATGCAT
>JASDQU010739346.1:273354-298511 GCA_032191745.1 Picea mariana | reverse complement strand
TGGGTAACCCCTGTAGTTCCAACAAACTAATCTTAAGGAAACCTGGGTACGATTTGATTGCTATTTGTTTTGGCATGCAAGACTCATAGTTGAGTTTTTGTCCCTGCTTGCCCATACCGACCTTGCTTCCTCATTTCTTGCTGAAGAGTTTGCTGCCTCTTCTTTGTTATCGTCTTGTTGCCTTGTTTTGGAAGGAGGTCCAAATTGCGCTATCACGGCTTTACCTTTATAAATCCATGCTCTTTTCCCCTCATCTCTTGTTGCCCTAACTTTTGTCATCTCATCCCTCCTTTCCTCTTGTTGTCTTACAATTAAGTCTTCTTCTAGAAAAAACCAAGAACCCCTCAAGAACTGCTTCCTGCTTAGAATGATATCTTTATCATGAAAGTTGGGCATGATGAATTTTATGGGCCTGGCTCTCTCATCGTTAGGATTACCTACTCTCCATGCTTGACATATTTGTCCTTGCCATTGGAGCTTGTCTTTCAAGAAGTCTCTTGCAAGGTCAAGAGTACATTCATTTTTCCCATAATCTTTCACCCCCTTGATAATTATGTTTGTTGCTCTATCCTATCTTTCCTTGCTTTCTCTATCTTGCATGTTGTCAACCTGAATGTTTATTTCTCCTTCCCTCTTAATAGGATTGCTAATAACTTGAGCCCAAGTTTTGAAGAGTTTTGCATGATAGATATGGTTTATCATGCACAAGGTTATGATGTGAGGGGTGAGGGGTATGACATGAGGAGCGATGATAGATATAGTCCCTTATACACAAGGGTTTGATGTGAGGGGTCAAGGGTATGATGTGAGGGGTGAGGGGTATAGCATGAGGAATGATGATAGATATAGTTCGTCATATACAAGGGTATGATGTGAGGGGTATGACATGAGGAGTGATGATAGATATAGTTTGTCATACACAAGGGTATGATGCGAGGGGTGAAGGGTATGATGTAAGGGGTGATGGATATGCCATGAGGAATGATGATAGATATAGTTCATCATACACATGGTGCTACAGGGTAAATAATCTTATTTATTTTTTATATAAGCTTATAAAGTGCATTGTCTCATATACAACAAGGATATAATGTGACTGATGATGATAGATACAGTGAATCATACACATGGTGCTACATGATAGATAGTCTTATTTGTTTTTTATAAGCTTATAAAGTGTATTATCTCATATACAACAAAGATACGTTGTGAGGGGTGATGATAAATATAATTTATTATACACATGGTGTTGTATTGGAGATAAACTTATTTGTTTTTCATAAGCTTGTAAAGTATATTGTCTCACATATAAATTCAACTATAATACTAATATAACACTTTGATACTCACTTTCCTACTACGCATATGTCATAATACTTATATACGTCAATATAATATAATAATATTAACAATACCGCTACATCATTATTATACTGCACATTAACACATACATACTAGTGCTATGCAACATTGATCATTGTATATTTATCATACTAGTGCTATGCAACATTGATCGTTGTATATTTATCATGCTGTAATGGGAAACATTAATTACCATGTAATAAGCCAATCAATGACTCATTACCTAAAATATCATGTTCATTAAATACATACTATAACTAAAATAAAAAATAACTCATTGCATAACTAAAATGAAAAATAACTCATTTCATTACATGGTGCTTAATGTTCGTGGAGTGACATGCTATAACTAAAATAAAAAATAACTCATTGCATAACTAAAATGAAAAATAACTCATTGCATAACTAAAATGAAAAATAACTCATTTCATTACATGGTGCTTAATGTTCGTGGAGTGACATGCTGCCAAAATAACTTTACCCCATTACATAATTCCCATACAGGATTTACATGGTATATTTACCTTGCCATGATATATGTGCGCGTGCATGTGTGAATAAAAGGTCAAACACCTCATATTTGTCTTAGATTTTCTATTATTATAAAATTTTCTTTTCACATGGTACATACAGCATTGGTGAAGGATGCAGGTCGGCATGGCATATAAGCCATTCCTTTCTGCTTACCGGAGAAGTGGTTCCACAATGGTTGTGGCCATTCGCTACAGGTTCGACATCTTAACCCTCGCCTGTGAGTTGTAGAATGCTGATGCTCTCCGTGACCCCACTGCTCATCTTAACCCTCGCCTGTGAGTTGTATAATGTCGATGATCTCCGTAACCCCACTTCTCTGTGAGCAGTGGGATATGAATGCTTTCTTCATCTTCTGTAAATAAAAACCTGGGAAATGAATGCCATCTTCTGTAATTAAAGACCTGGATACACCCGATGGATTATGCGCAGTATACTACGCCTTTACGATGGAATCACTTTCTATGAATGGAGGTAATAATAAATTCCTTAAGCTACAGAACCGGTTTTCATCAGTTTTAATTAGATGGATTTTCTTCGGCGGATCTTGGCTACTAGAACAAACACTCACTTACCGCAAACTCAAATCATGTTTCATAGCTGCAACAATGGCATCGGTACCCAGAGTAGCATTAGTAACATCATTGTTAGGAGCCAAAGCCCAAGCCTATCAAACAAAAGTAGTGAGTTTTATTGTTGGGCTCATTCATGACAGTACCAACAAACTCAAACCAGAAACCATATCAACAGTTACTAATGCCATCAAAAGTGGTGCAACCCAACATAAAACCAATATGGAAGTTAGATGTACCAATGCTGAGAAGGTTATCATACTGTGTAAAGAAAGCAGAGTGAAAGAGGCTATGGACATGCTCCATGTCATGGACGAGCAAGGGATAGCAGTAGACTTTGATACCTATTCCTTTCTCTTGCAAGGCTGTGGAAGCATGAAAGCATTGGCTGAGGGCAAGCGAGTGCATGCCCACCTGCTCACCATGGGTTTTGAGAGAAATAATATCTTAGCTGCTAAGCTTATCAGCATGTACTCTGCATCTGGGAATGGGAACTTGATGGATGCACGCCAAGTGTTTGAAAAAATGCACAAACCAAACGTGTGCGTATGGAATGCTATGATTAGAGTGTATGCCAACAATGAGGTCTGTGAAGAGGCTCTTGGGCTGTATTCCCAAATGGAACCGGCGGGTGTACAGCCAGACAAGTTCACATTTCCCTGTGTTCTCAAGGCGTGTGCTCGTTTATCATCTCTGGAAAAGGGAATGGAAATCCATGATTACATAACTGCTAATGGATTAGACTCGAATCTTTCTGTTGATAATGCTCTAGTAGCTATGTATACTAAATGTGGGTGCATAGATGAGGCACGCCACGTGTTCCTAAATATGAGAGAAAAGGACGTGGTTTCATGGAATACTATGATAACTGGCTATACCCAGAATGGTAAATGTGATGAAGCTCTGACATTATTTCAGCAAATGGAACCTGCAGGAGTGAAACCCAATTCAGTTACCATTGCTAGCATTCTCCCAGCATGTGCCCGCGTGGCAGACTTGGATCAGGGTAAGCAGATCCATGATTACATTATTGGAAGTGGGATCAAATCTGATGTAATGGTGGATAATGCTCTCATAGATATGTATGCCAAATGTGGGAGTCTAGAGATCGCTCGCCATCTGTTTGACAAAATGTCTAGAAGGGATGTTGTATCATGGAGTGCGATAGTTGCAGGGTATGCGCAAAATGGGCATGCAGAGGAGGCTTTGGAAGTCTTTCGTCAAATGCAAGCAACCAGCGTGAAACCCAATTCGGTCACAATAGTGAGTATTCTGCCAGCATGTGCAAACGTAGTAGCTCTGCAACAAGGTCAGGAAGTGCATGGCTACATTCTCAGAATGGGATTAGATTACCGAATTCCTGTGTGGAACGCACTTATAGACATGTATGCCAAATGCAGGAAAATTGAGTTTGCAGGTTTAGTGTTTGACAAGATGCATCGAAGAGACGTTGTCTCATGGAATGCAATGATTGCTGGTTATGCCCAGAATGGCCATTCTGATAAGGCTTTGATACTTTTTCGACAAATGGAAGTATCAGGCTTAAAACCTGATGTAGTCACCCTTGTGAGTGTTCTCCCTATATGTGCACATTTAGCAGCTTTACAACAAGGTAAGGAGATTCATAATCACATATTCAGACATGGATTTGAGTCAGACGTTTCTGTTGGTAACACCCTCATAGACATGTACGCAAAGTGTGCAAGGGTACAAGTTGCACGCCAGGTATTTGACAAAATGCCTCAAAGAAATGTGATCTCTTGGAATGTAATGATTGCAGGCTACGGAATGCATGGACACGGTGAGAATGCCCTTGACATCTTTTATAAAATGCAGAAGGCAGGAACAGAGCCAGATTATGTGACCTTCATTGCTATCCTGTTTGCCTGCAGTCATGCAGGCCTGGTGGATGAAGGGTTGCAATTCTTTGATTCTATGGGTAGAGATTATCACATAATGCCCAGATTAGAGCACTATGCATGCTTGGTTGACATTCTTGGACGAGCTGGAAAATTGGATGATGCACAGGAATTGATTGAAAAGATGCCATTTAACCCTGATGCCGGTGTGTGGGGGGCCTTGCTTGGTGCATGCAGAATACATCGCAACACAGAGCTAGGAGAAATAGTTGCAGAACGTCTGTTTGAGTTAGAACCTGAAAATCCTGGATATTATATACTTTTGTCAAATATCTATGCTGCATCTGGAAGGTGGGGTGGTGTTGAAAAAGTGAGAACAATGATGAAAGAGAGAGGAGTGAAAAAGACTCCTGGATGCAGCTGGATTGAGGGGAAGAATAAGATTCATGCATTTTTTGTAGGAGACAAATCACACCCACAATCAGAAGAAATCTATGCAATTCTGGAGAACTTAGAAGAACGGATGAAGGAGGCAGGTTATATTGCTGACACAAACTTTGTGCTGCATGATGTCCAGGAGGGAGAGAAGATAGGCATCCTTTGTGGCCATAGTGAGAGGCTGGCAATTGCTTTTGGGCTTCTCAACACAGACCCTGGAACAACCATACGAATAACCAAAAATCTCCGCGTCTGTGGTGATTGCCACCATGCCTCCAAGTTCATCTCTAAGCTTGTGGGGCGAGAAATTATTGTGAGGGATGCAATCCGTTTCCATCATTTCATGGATGGAATGTGTTCTTGCAGGGATTACTGGTGATGCTAAACAACACAGAGTCATTGACTTTCAAGCTTTGGGGATGAAATATTTTCCATTCGATTTGTCTTACCTTCAGTCATTGATTTTTGAGGACAAAATGCTTATCCATTTGGTTTTTCTTACTTTGCCTGCCTTAGGTTCAAGAATTGGATCTTTAGTACCTTAAGGACTTTTTGGGGTCTGCAATATATATGCAACAAACTTTCCTTTATGATATCCATTTAAACTCATTGTAGTTGTGGGACTAGAAAACATTAGGATATTGACAATCTTCTTTTGATTGCATTTTCAATTTTTATTTTTGACATTGTTCTATGATCCTGATTATGAGGTATTCTTCTTTAGGATTCAAAGGAAGTTGTTGAAGAATTGTGCATTCCTGATTCCTATTTAAAGATATCAAAGTCTGTAGGCCTCAATTCTTCAATTTTCACCAGACATCGTTTGTTTTACTATAAGGAATACATGATCTAGCCTTTCCTGTCTCACTCCTAAGCTTGTGCAAATTTGCCATGCTCTAAAAATGGTTATCCCTTGTTTGCACTGTTGCCTTATTTGAGATAATTCTGTTTCTCTACTTTCGAATTGATGTGTTCCTTTGTATTATAATTAGGTTCATCCTTATGATTCTTAAAGAGAAGACGACACCCCAAGATGAAGAAGAATCATACAGAAGAGTTTTGATGTTAACAGACCTGTCAAGACAATAGGGGATGTTAATCGTTCTATCAAGGCCCTATTTCCTAATCTGCAACCACAAAAGTTAGCTTTGATGAAGCAGTTAAGCAGACAGCAGGCATAACCTATGCTCTCAAGCAAGGTTGTTGGGAGCGGGGAGCGGAATCAGGAATCAGGGAGCAGGAGCATCAATTTTAAAAAATTTCCGGGAGCAGGAGCGTTTTTTTATATAATACATAAAAATATATATATTTTGATGCATATATATAAAAATAACATGTAGAATGTTGAATCAATTGCAAAAAACATGAAAACATAGATATAAGGTCATTTAACTAATTGATTAGTGATGAATCATGATCATTAAAACATCAACGGTCAACCATTTAGTACACATATAACATCAATCATAAGCATTTGTCATCAATAGATTGTAAAAGACATCAACCACAAAATGAAATAGAGTCTAGACTCTAGAGCATCATATTCATTACCAAAGAGTTGTAAGATTCATTGAATAGTTCAAACTTCAAAACCAAAACTTCAAAATTCAAATTTCAAACTTCAAACTTCAAAGGTAAACTATCATATAATGTTCAATTTCAAACTTCATAAGTTCATAAGTTCATTGTTTACAGAATAAGCCATAATAAAGAGTCAAGAGTCAAGACAAAGTACTAAGTTCTAGAATCTAGAGACTACTTCTAAACAGAAAACAAAAAAAAGAGATCTAGTATATAGTAGCAGGTATTAAGTACTATTCTCTAAGTTTTCCTCTTGCCACGAGAAACTTCTAGTTTCTTATCCCATGATCTTTGAAGAGAAGTAGGAACAGGTGGAAGTGATCGTGGAACATGACCAACCGTTGAATGCCCCCCACGTGACAATGGACGCTGTGAAGATAAAGGTGAAATTGTTGAATTTGGAACAACGCTAGTGGATGGGGGTGGCATGTCTCCTCCAGGAATATGATCACCAAAAGTTCCTCTTCCAAGTGTTCTAAAACAATGGCTCCATCCTCCAGATTAGTCTCCTCTGGATTGTTGTCCCAATTCATATCTCTTTTATGGTTATATAAAACACTCTCATCCCCTACATTATAATAATGCGACAACAACCTCAAGTTGTAATGCACATAAACCAAGCTTGTTGCCCAGTCTGCATTCAAGCTATTTCTTTTTACATTGTGGATGAAGCTATAGGTGATCCAACACCTCTCTACAGAAGAGGTGTTAACAACCTGAGAAAGCACCTTCACCGCCAATTTATGCAAATTTTTGGCAGAGGAGCCATACATGTTCCACCATTCGATAAAACCCATCCTGTATCGATCTTTGGTTGCATGCAAGTTACCAAAGACTCCATGCTCACTGATGTATTTGCTCAATTCGCTTCGTACTTGAGCACACTCCTATTCATCAGGTACCCACTTGTCCAATGTTAGCATATATCTATTTTGCACCTCTGGATCTGTGTGTTGTTTTCTCCTTTCCCCACCCCCCGGTGTTGGTTGGGCCAACCAAAATGAAGAATAATATTTTGGGGTAAGAACATATGCCAGGGCATGGAGTGGAACATTCAAATTATCCCACCTTTTGACCACATGTTTATGGATATGATCATACAGGATCGCATCCCTCGGTTGAACAATGTCTTTGATTTGGCCTAGCATGTTGTCCATCTACTCATACATCTCTCCAATCACCGACTGATCTGTATCTGCAAACCAAATCATACTATAAATCGATTTGGTCATCAAGAATTGTGTTCTCCACCTTCTAAAAGTCACTTCTCTAAGATGTAGATGTAACCTTGTCTTTTAGATCCTACCATGAATCACTTGAGGCCATACTAGCCAATGCCTCTCTTACCTTCAACAGGCACCTGAAGGTGAGATAATAACTACCAAATCTGGTCTTTGCAATCTTTAGTAACTCCAACTTGGAGTGATTGCGAAAAATGAAGTGGGCCATGCTATGATTGGTAATAAATCTTATCATCTTCTTCCCTCTCTTGTATAAAACACCAATCTTTCTATAATCATAGTCCTTCATTTTAATGATATCATGCATCAAAAGGTTCATTGTGTGAACCAAGCACCCCGACCAAAATATATTGGGGTACCTATCTTCAATGATTGCTCCTGCTGCCTTACAATTAGCAACATTATTAGTGATGACTTGAATGACATTGTAGAGCCCAATCTCTTGAATGGTTTTAATCAAGGAATCTGCAATATTAATACCTATCTTGTAGCGATCTGAGTAGTCATGGGAAGAAAAAAAGATCACACCACTAGCAAACACACCAAGAATATTTATCAATGGCCTACCTTTCACATTTGTCCAACCATCAGATACAATTGATACCCCATGCCAGTTCCAATCATTTGTAAATTTTTCTAGAGCACCTTGGATTTTGGCTCTTTCCATGTCAAGTCCCAAGGTTCTAGCTTTGTCATACCTAGGGCTCCTATATCCTTTAGGGGCACCATTGATGACTTGGACCATTTCATGCCAATATGGTGAGCAAAGAACATTGAATGGTATACCACATGCACAAAGAAACCTGGAATTTTTTGCATCCACATCATCTCTACAACCTTGGTCAAGGAAATCTGATAGTGTCTATGCGAAGGTGAAGGCGAGAATACACTAGCATGGGCGGATGCAGCTTGACCAATGAACATTCTTTTTGTATTCTCATGTTCAACCTTTGGATTTTTGGCTTTGTTTTGTGCTACCTCCTCTTCCCTTTAGTATTTGAGTCTTTCTTCAGGATCCACTTTCACACAGGTTTTGATTCCTATACTCTTACCTTTATCCCAATACATAGTCCCACCTAGGTGCTTTCTCACACGGGTATAGGAACCTGGTATTCTGTATGACAATGGTGGCATATAAATTTTCCTGTTCCACCCCCTTTCCCTCCAGTAAGCTTTGTGACATACTTTCACAGAGGTGTGTTCCTCTCTTTCACTTTTTGGGGATCATGATCATCACTGTCATTTTCATTGTCTTCATCCCCTTCCATTCCTTCTCTCTCTCCTTGGTATGTGTTGTCCACTTCTATTTCATCCTCACTATCATGGGTATTTTGACGTGAACTTCCCACCACCATCATTATAACAAAAAATGGAACCAAAATGACATACCACATTGACATCAACATCATCAATGTTGAACCTTGATAATAACTTGTTACCTGCAATAGAATGATGGAGGAGAAATCGGAAAGAGTAGGAGAAGAAAGCATTCAAATATTCAACATAGCATATGCCATAATATACTAGTTTACAACACATGCATTTTTTTTAAAACAAAACAAGAAAAAAAAAAGGCTTAAGAGTCTATCTCTTTAGCTCTCCAATGGTGGTTGAATATGACTATGGTAGCCTTCAATCTCCCTCCAAGCTCTCACAAATGGCAGTCTTCAAATTTCAATGACAATCTCTCTTCCAAACTCTCCAATCTCTCTTCCATACTCTCCAATCTCTTCAATCACTTCCAAGCTCTCCAATCTCCCTTCAATATCCTTCAATCTCCTCAAGAACTAGCAAGCCGCAATAACACTCTTAAAGTCAAAACCCTCTTAGCAAATATGAGTGAAGTGAATGAAGAGAGAAATAGAATGAGAGAAAAAGGAGTGAATGCATGTTTAAACTACTTACCCAACCCTAGGCTACCTTTCCCTTCCCTCATTTCTCTTAAAAAACAAAAAAAAAGCTCCCTAAGGTTTCCTCACGCGTGCAGGCCCTAGGGAGCGTTTTTAATGTAGGGAGCGTCCAGGGAGCGAAAATTTTCCCTAGGGAGCGCACTCTCGAAAAGCGCTCCCAAACGAGAGCGTTCAGGGAGTGCTCTTGGGAGCGCACTCCCTGAACGCTCCCATTCGGAGCGCGATTCTGGAGTGGGATCAAGAGGGGGGGGGGGCGCGGGGCGCTCCCTCGCAACATAGCTCTCAAGTTCTCTGCCTATTGTGGTGGGTTTCTGCAGTCTGATAGGTGTTTTCAGATGATTTTTTCTGTCAGGACAAAAGCCAATCCCTGATAGGGGTTGTGTGTTACAATTAGTTAGATCACTTCTCCAAGGAAGCAAGTAATTTTGTATTTACTATTTGTAGTGAAGATTTTTGTTTCTCTAGGGAAAAAAGGTTCATACTTGTGGATATAAAAACATTCTTAGCATTATGCTATAAGATTGATGAGCAATACACTACTATTGGATGAGACTGGGAACATGGGCATTTCATCTCTTAAAGAGTCAATTTGCAAGGCCACGGATTATACTAGTGTCAAACACGATCTTTCATCACATGCTAGTGGTGGCAATTCTACATGACGACAACAAGGGGGAAGGGGACTAGTAGAACAAGGAGCTACTTAATTTAATAATGTTTTTGTAATCTAGGAAATTTATGCTTGGGATCATTGAAATCAAGCACATTAATCGCTGCCTCAATTGTCATTGATAGATACTGCCAAGAATTCACATTGCTCTAAATTAGAATTTAACTATGTTATTTTCTATTTGTATAGGGATTCTATATATGCAGAGAGAAAAGGTTTAAGACTCTAGTGTACAATGTCTAGGTTTCTTTTGTATGAACTTTTTTTTCTATACTGGCTAATTAAAAGATGCCTCGGTTACTGGGTAAGTAATCTGACATTGCACTTCACAAACAAACGTGCTACCATCCCTGGTTCTGTTCAAATAAAGTGACCCAACAAATTCCATGGAACATGGAGCATTTGGGCCACTCAATTGATTAAGTTTCCATTACTTGTTAATCAATTTTTGATGTAATATGTATAAATATTGTTCCATGTAAATAAAGTCTTTGGCGTGAGAAGAGGTTCCTCGAAAGGGAATTTTCTATTTGTCTCTGCTAATTATGCACTTGCTCAATTATCTCTCCATGTTCTGATTTTGTTCCTTGTTTCTGTGATTCATTTCTCTGTTTATTTCAGTTATCCCTTGTTTTTCTATTTCCAGCAACATGGTATCAGAGCTTTAGGTTTGTAGCACAAGTGTTTTCATTTATTGAATTCTCTTTTTGATTGAAAATTTCTCTTAAGATCGAATTTTCCTGAAGTTTTCAAGTCAGGAGTTGATGGCTTCTGATGTTGTTGCCAACTGCCAGAGCCACATGAGACAATTTAATGGCCTGAATGTTGATCTCTAGAAATTCAGGATGCAAATGTTGTTGGTAGATGACCTGCATGGATTGGTGGATGGAAAGATGCCAAGCTACTGCAGGGTACAAATGAAATTAGGAAGTTGGGAGATCTCAGATACAAATGCATGACCCTGTATTATCCACCATTTGTCTAACAATTTTGTTCCCATTCTCTCAAAGGTGGATATAGCAAGGCTGCTTGGGATTCACTAATTAAAATATATGAGACAAAGGATGTGAGCATGAGACTTCTCTCGAGGAAGAAACTCCTTGGGATTAAGATGTAGGAATCAAAAGTTGGGGAGGTTACATGTCCAGATTCCAACCATCATGGATGATTTATACACCCATGATGCACTAGTCTTGGATGAAGATGCCATGATTACCCTTCTTGCAAGTATCCCTTCTTTGTATGAAGGGATTGCACTGATTTGAGGGTTAAGAGGTGAATTGACCTTTGTGGAAGCACATTCTGCACTTATTAAGGAAGAAACAAGGAAGAAGGATGTTGGGTTTATTCCAAGTAGTTGTTCTTCTTTGGCATTGTTTTCAGTGAATGGAAAGGGAGAAGAAAGGAAGAAGGGAAAAGGGATGTTGGGGAATGGGGTGGAACACGACATGAAACAAAGAACACAATATTGTAGATAATTGAAGAGGAACACAAATTTCGAAGATAAAGGGTGGTGTCTAAAGACACTGTTACAACATTTAAGCAAAGCATACTATGATTAGAACATCACAGTGCATGTTGTACATCTTGATCCACATGATCTATTACACAATATCCATAATTGATAATGACCTAAGGGGTATGCTTTTATAGTCTCAAGATCTAACCAACTTTCATAGAATCCGGAAGATATTGTCCACATGTGACCGTCGACTGTTAGAGTTGACTCTGTCAAATCCGCTTTGTCGAGTCGTCTCGACAAGGATGCTTTACCCGACGAACTACGCATCCAACTCGTAGTCGATTGTTGGGCTGGTCGATCCACCGCCCGACTATCTTCGAACGCTGGTCCACTGTTCGACCGAGAGACACATTGAAACTCGATCGATTGGTGTATGTGTTGGTCGATCACCCAACCAATTGTGTCTATATGTAGGTCGACCTCTCGACCGACTGAACCCAAAATATGTGTGATGAACCACCAATGCTTGATGTTCCAGCATCCCCCATCAACACACAACTCTAGTGTTTCAGGAGGTGAAATTGCGTCATTAGGACACCCCCCATAATTGCAGCTTCCTAAGCCCAAGTAGCATGCAGAGCTTGTAAATCCGGCTTCAACTAATGGTTGGTGAAGATATCAAAAACTTAATCTTCTGTTCTGCAATATTAAACGGAGATAAAGTTCTCATGAATCAACTGTCTCAAGTAGTGAGCATGGAGCTCAACATGCTTCATCTTACTGTGGGAAATAGGATTGTCAGCAACCTGTATAGGACTCTGGTTATCATAGTAGATTGCAGTCAAGGTTTGAACAAAAAGGATAATTTCTCCCAAAAGTTGGCGAATCCATACTGCTTCAATACCTGCTTGAAAAACGCCATGATATTTTGCTTCTGTAGTCAACAAATAGACTACCTTCTATTTCTTGCACAACCATATCAAAGGTTTAGTTCTATAGTGAAAAACATAACCAGAAGTGTAATTCCGATCATCACCGTCACCAGCCCAGTCGGAGTCGAAAAATCCAACTAGCTAATCTGGATTTTGAAAATACTTGATACCAAAATGAGTGGTACCCTTGAGATAGAGAACAATTCATTTGACTGCTTTCTAGTGGCTTTCTTTAGGTTCCTGCATAAACCGAGAAACCACACTAACAACAATGGAAATGTCAGGTTGACTATGAGTAAGATAAATAACACTGTCAACCAATTGTCGATACAATTTAGCATCAACTGCAGGTGTTTGTAAGTTTTACTCCAGACTAAAAATGAGTAGCACAAGGCTTGCAATAAACTATCTGAAAACATGTCAACTGTTCCATCACATATTTAGACTGAGAAATGAAAAGTCCACCACAAAGTGGTAATACTTGAAGACCCAAAAAGTAATCCAGAGTATCAAGATCTATCATGTCAAAGGAGTCAGCAAGTTGTTTTTTCAATCTAAGGATGAGATCATTATTATTGCCAGTAATGAGTAAGTCATCTACATATACAACAACAATCAAAGTGTCTCCATTGATATGGAGTACATACAAGTTGTGATCAGATTCATACTGTTTGAAACCAAAGTCAAAGAAATAAACTCTTGATCTTAGCATACCAAGCTTGAGGAGCCTTCTTCAAACCATAAAGCAAATTCTTGAGTCGACAAACCAAATTTGAATATGTCACAAAATTGGGTGGTTGTTTCATGAAAATTTCTTTAGATAGGTCTCCATGAAGAAATGCACTCTTCACATCCATCTGATGGATTTACCATCCAAAACGAGCAACAAGGGAAATAATCAGTCAAACAAAGTTCATCTTTGCAATAGGAGAAAAGGTTTCAGTGTAGTCAATGCCTTCTTGTTGAGAAACACCCTTCATCACTAGGCATGCTTTATGTCACTCAACAACACCTTCAGAGTTAAATTTGGTCCTATAGACCCATTGAGACTTCACAATTTTCTTTCCTTGCGGTCGGGGAACCAAGTCCCAGGTATGATTCTTTGAAAAAGAATCAATTTCTGTCTTCATGTCTTGCTCCCATTCAGGCTGTCCTTTAGCATCTGAGTAGCTAATAAGATTAGAGGTTTCCCAGTGCACGAGTCATCATGGCAATGTTGGCATGTTTCTTTTGACTTCGAGTTTGTCATCCGCAGGAGGCATCACCGGCATCAGCTCCAACAACTTCAATTGTCTTAGCAACTTATATGGGTAGACAAGAAACATGTGAACTATGGATCACTTTAGTAGTCCGATCAAAAGTCGAAGAGGCTTCAATTGGTGAACCAGTCAAAACAGAGGACGATGGACTAGTTGACTTGGAGGTCGACGATCCAGTGGAAACAGGGAGAAAGTTCGACTGTCCAGTTGAAGGAATAAAGTATGGAACATGAACTCTAGTGTCAGAGACACCATTAAGGGGATCATCCTGCACCAATCTAGAAGAGGCATTCAATAACTTAATGCCATAAGACTTCTCATCAAACCATACATTGCGTCTAATAATAATTTGTCATTTGACAAGATCAAAGAGTCGATAGTCTTTCGATTCTTCAGAATATCCCATCATGATGCAGACATGACTCTTTGCATCCAACTTCTTTCTGCAATCATCATGAATATGAGCCCAAGAAACACATCCAAACACATAGAGGTGGCCAACTAAAGGCTTCTTCCCACACCATCATTCAATTGGAGTCACGGAAGGAACGACTCGAGTCGAGATGCAACTGAGCATATAATTTTCACAGTATACCGCTTCATCCCATAAGAAAGGGGGCAGGTCTTTATCTTGAAAAATACATCTAGCCATTTTGACTAATGTATGATTATTGTGTTTTGCAACACCATTATGATAAGGAGTGTGAGGAACCAATCACTGCCAGTCAATCCCAGGTCGAAGGAGGTATTATTCAAAAGGTCGATTTACATACTCACCACCATTGTCTGATCTCAAACATTTGATGGGTTGACCACATTGCTTCTCAGCAAATGCCCGAAACTCCTTGACTTTTCAAAGACAAGGTTTTTACTCTTTAGGAAAAAGACCCATGTGAAGCGATATAAATCATCAATGGAAGTCAAAACGTACCTAGCACTTGTCAGTGAAGGTAAATTGATGCATCAAACATCTTTGTGAACCAATTCCAGTAGGTTATGTTCTTTCCACGCTTTTGCAGAGTCGAATGGTGCTTGATAATGTTTCCAAAGTACATAGCCCTTACAAAATCGTTCATGGTGAAACACTTTTGGCAAACTAGCAATCATGTTCTGAGTTGCCAGTGCCTATAGAATTTGGAAGTTCAAGTGTTCGAGTCGCTCATGCCAAATTCGACTTCTCTCATCAGTGTGAGAAAGAAGTGCAGTCGTTTTGGGTTCAACTCGAGTTGTGTCATGGAACTTATACAAATTGTCTGTTGGTTTGAGAAGACCGCCGATGAAAATTGACTTCCCTTTCTTCAAATCACGAACATAGAATCGATTTGGCCAAAATTCCACAATCTTACTTGTCTGTGTTAACTAAACAACAAACAATAAATTGACACATGATAGACATCAATAATCTTCCCATGTCGACAAGAAACATCACCCTAACCAACATCATCTAGAGAAAAATCATCAACAACATAGATTTTCCTCTCCTTAGTTTCATCCAACCACGTGAATAAGGAAGCATCCTTAGCCATGTAATGTGTGCATCCAGAGTCGACTACCCATTCATTCTACACAGAATGAGACAACAAGGCCTGAGAAGTTCTAACTTGGAAGGTGAAATTATCAGTGGTTCGACGTACAACGCGTTTAACCTTCTCCTCTAAGTCGTCTTGCTTCTTATAACAAACTTTCTCCACATGTCCAGTCTTTCCATAGTACTGACATGTCTTCTTCTTTCCATAGGGAAATAAATGCAACTTCAAATATTTCACCTTGTCACCCCCCATGCTTAGGGGTAACTAGAGGAGATCATGTCTCATGGCCCACAATGGAAATAATGATCCCAACCATGATGATGATCAACATATCCACAAATAGCATCCTAACAACTCCCCTCATATTGCCTTTTCTACTTTAGATCAACCAAGCTCATCACATCCACTCAACTCAGCGTATGGGAGATGGTAATCCAACATCACTATGAGGTATGTTAGTCCCCCTTTCATGTGAAGTGTTGTGCTTAATATACTAGGCATGTGGATGGGAATCATTGGTTGAAGTTAGATAATCGATCACTAGCTCAAGAAGTTATGTTTGTTTCCTTGTTTCACCTTGGTGGCCATCATCTGTGCCTAGTTCCGTGTTGTCATAGCCAAGGGAAACATGGTACTACTAGGGGGSCCTCACAAGGGCAACGTTCTATTCCCCACCATACTTAACACTTTCCATCCGGGAATCTGTCACAATGTACTAAACTTCGGTAATGGGTCATGGTCCATTCTCTCATGAGAAGAGGGGTTGAAGGCCCAGAGGTTGATTGCAATTGCTGCTAAAAGAATAAAAGAATGATTCTAAAGAAAAAAATGAATAATAGAAAATGACTCTCCAAAGCCTATCCAACTTGAGCTCTACCCTTTCCACGTTTGCCCTAGTCCCAAGCAATGATGCTATAGCTTGAAACCTTATAAAAGGGACTTGGAAATACGATAAGAGGACGCATAAAAACCAAGATAAAGGGGTTTGGAAAAACATAGTGCTTAGAAAGTGGTAACTCAAGAGAAAGCACACCCTCCACAAAGATGCTCATAGAAATGGATTCAATGACATCATAAGCCATGAAGTAATCCCAACACATATCACTATCACAGTTACTCTACATATCCCTCTACCCATGTCTTTTATTTTACTTTTTTGGTTGGCACACCTAATAGGGTTTGATGAAGGCCCTCCCATATTCAAACTTGCCAACTTACATAAAGTCCTGAGCTAGTTTGATATTTGAAGGGGATACTGAAGTGATTTGTTCATGTGGCTTATATATTAAGTAACACCTTATTTTGCATGATTTAAGGACTAGTATATCTTATGAACATTGGTTTACTTGATTTCATATTCTATTTTGATTTGGATGCCCCTAACATGGTTCTTTGAAGGAGGCCCCATGATTTCGCCCAGGATGTTGTGCCTTTATTACAATATATGTCACGTGTGATGTAGACAAGTGAGTCACCCAATGACTTGAAATGTTCAGACATGGGCTCCCACATCTTCAAGACCTTGGACGATGGACAAATGGGCTTGATTTTTGACAGATTTGGTCATGGTCGCACAAATATGGGAAGAAATCGCTCGCCCTAAGCTCTACACCGCAGAGACTATATTGAACTGGATGGAGGACATTACAAAGGGAGATGATTGGAGGATGCATAGAGATGATGTACATCCTTCTCTTCATATGATGTACATCCTTCTCTTCATATGCCATCCCTTGCACTTTGGATCCTGGGCATTTAGATGATGATGTCATGCTAGGGTTTGATAGAGATGATTGGGTTTTTTTCCACTTGGATGCCAATGATGACTTTGAGATGGGGTGTAGCATTCTTCCACCACATTTGTACCTCAGGTGATGACACATGGCCTTGGAGAGGTTCTCCTAGCCCATTGGGGGAATGACATCACCACACGCGTGAGCATTTATGTATTATTTTTCACATTTTGACATTTGTAAAGGAAAATATGAGGGGTCGACCCCACTAAGAGACATATCTTTTAAATTTTGGTGACTTTTGGAGCACTAGGGTTTCCTTATAAGTAAGGCTAGCACTCCTCTCATTTTTCATCATCACTTCCTCACACATTTGTGGTGGTGCAACTCTAGAAAAGTTCACTACTCTTTTTTTTTCTCTTGGATCTCATGTGCTATTTTTGGAGGAGGATATTTGTGGATGTTCTATGCTTTCTTGGATGATGTATTGATGCAACTAAGGTTTTTTCTATCCTAGCGACTTGGATAAGTAATTGCTGCAATTTCATGTCATTGCTAATGTTTTAAGGTGTTAATTACTATATTGTTGCATGTTACTTTGTCTTGGTGAAACCATAGGAAAGAGACATAAGTGTTTCTCTCCTTCATATGATATGTTGTCCAAGTTTTGCAAGAGTATTCTTTGCTAGGGTTAAGAGCCTAAGGCCCAAGAGTGTTTTCGCCTTAAGGTTTTGATCCTTGACATAGATCATCTAGAAGAAGGAAAATGACACCTAGGGCCCAAGAGTGTTTACACCCTAGGGATCATTTTTTTGAAGGTTTAGTCCTAAGGCCCAAGAGGGTTTGCACCTTAGGAT
Source organism: Picea mariana (assembly GCA_032191745.1). Classification (NCBI taxonomy): domain Eukaryota; kingdom Viridiplantae; phylum Streptophyta; class Pinopsida; order Pinales; family Pinaceae; genus Picea; species Picea mariana. The sequence goes on along the minus strand of JASDQU010739346.1, from coordinate 280,575 downwards.
TTAAACCTCACTCTTCTTTATCATCTAGTTCAATCTTCAAGGTTTTGCATGCTTGACTCCATAAGCCTTAAAAGACAATGGCAGTAGTTTAAAGCTCTTCTTGTGATGAAAATTATATTTAGAATTAGTGTTTTCCCTCTCTCAACAATCTTACTAACTTCCCTAACCCTAAATTTAGCAAACTAATGCTATTTATTGCTACCATTACAAATGTTTGCTACAACCACCGATTTTTACTTCAATTTGCTGCATACACACTTGGAAAAGTGGCTTAGGACACCCATAATTTACATCTAGCAATTGGATAATATTATACATTTTGAAGGCTTCTTTTTCATGCTAAATTGATGCATTTCTGAGTACTATTTCTTGCTGTTGTTGCAAAACATTAATTTTTTTTGTACACTTGTTTACTGTTGTAATTTGCAACAACCATTGAATTTATTGATCATCTAGTGTCTAAGAGATGATCTTTGAGCTTTATAACTTGGTAATTGTCTATATCATGCATCACGTTGTTTATTGTCTTGTACAAGTGAAATAATTACCTCGTTACCCTTAGTCTCTCTCCTAGACCTAGACCTAACCTTCATATGACCAAGATAGGGGGTTGTAGGCTCGACTAATCTTACTATTTGATCCCTTGAGGTCACTAGGTAAGCCTCTCTTGTGATGAACCTCCTTGCATCACTAAAACGTGGGAAGTCTCTACTTAGGTGAAAATGGTAGACACTTTCAATTGTTACACAAGATTGAGATCTTGTAGAGGCCTTTGCACAAGTACAAATCCTATGATAACACACCTCTTTCATCGAGGTTTCACATATTTTATCCTTGAGAATTTTTAGCTTTAGGGTTGTTATGAAATATGATAAAACAACAACAACAATAAACAACATTTCACCTCTTAATGACCTAAATCAATAAGGAAATCTAAGATAAAAGATACCGAGTGTGTGTTAATAAGTTTAACACTCTAGGGAAATATTATTATGCATAAACCAACTCTAAAATCACATTATAACAAAAGTGATTAGAATAGTAAATTTGTCACAATTTTTTCAAGATTAATGTTAAATATCTGAACAATTTCACCCTTAACTTATGTCAAATCAATGAGACATACTAATGTTGGAAATGATCAAACTATGAAGAAATATATAATTGAAAATAAAATATGTAATTAGACCATTTTGGACAGCTAAAATTTTCATATATGTGTGTGTAAAGATGAAGTCCATGTTTGTACCATAGCATCATCTCATGGCTAGTACAATGCTATATCCTTTCAAAACCCTAACTAGGGAAAACTAAGAAAAACCCTAACCAACACCAAGGAGCTCCAACAAGAAAGCATCACATTAACAAGTCCTTCAAGGAAAGGAATATCCCCTTCTCCACTCATCAACAAGTACAATCTAGGGTTTAATCACAAAACCCTAGCTCCAGTGTCTGTAAGGAATAAAACCCTAACCTTAGTAGTCAACATGCTCGACAAGCTCAAAGAAACCCTAACACCTCCAAGATAAGAGAGAGAAAGTACAAATATGAAGATGTGTGTGTGTGTGTGTGAGAGAGAGAGAGAGAGAGAGAGTAGTGTGCTTCTCTCCCCACATATTTAACACAAGAATATGAAGTGATAATGAGTTATGAAATGAATCTATCCTTTTGTCTATATGAGAGGTAAGGGAGGCCAACAATACATATGTGGGATTAAACCCTCACACACAACCGACAAATCCATAAGTAGACTCACACATGTGAAGTGCTACACTCCAAAGGTACACATGTCAAGCTCCAAGGTGATGTTGTACACAAGCAAGGATCTAATGCAAAAGTGCTCCATGAGATGTATCCAATGCTTCTCTTGCAAGCTTCCAGGGACTCCAATGCTCCTCCTAAGCCATGTGCTCTACTGGTCCTACTTCTTTCGCATGAATAAAGTCACAACCAAGGAATCCCTAAGTCAACTCCATGCCTCCATGCAAACATCCAAGCTACCCCATGTTGTCTAGTGCTTAATGCTATCCTCAAATGTGTGGAATTCTCCAAGCAAGTAACCTCCTCCATGCTACCAACATGTAGAATGTTATGATGTTATCTAAAGATCTCCAATGATCCAAGGAAGAATGTCATGCAAGAATCCAATAATGTCATGCAAGCCTCCAACTAAGGTCAAGCATCCACTGAGTAATCCACCTCCAATGTGAAAATCCATTATAGGCCATCCAATAGTTAATCATACACCATGTACCCCAAATCTCATGAAATTCCTCCAAACATGGTGTAAACAATTTCAGAATAATCTTGAAAGATAACACTCTCTCTTTACAAGGAAAGTGTTTTCAACAACACCTATAGACTCCCTCTGCAACTCCACAAAACTCACCACCTCCAAATTTATACTCAAACATCATCCTCGATCAAGCTAACACACTTCTCCTCCTCAAGACCACTAGAAGGCTCATGGTTGGAAGAGACAATGCAATATGACTAAGATCTCTCCTAGGAAGTGTACTTTCTCTCATTGAAGATTTGGGTGCTCTTACATGTTCTCGAGGCTGCCTCTTATAATTTTTGGGTGGGCCATCTTGACTTCTTGCATGTTGAGGTAGAAGATGAGAGCATGCCCACACCAAATCTCACCTAATCTCCCTATGAATCAGACTCAACTCTAACCTTTGAATCAACCTCTCTAAAAACAACCTCCCTAATCCCCTTAATCATTGAAGGTGAATCATGTGAACTAGAAGATCTCACAGCCTCATCAAACTTCACATCTATGCTCACCATAGTCATTTGCTGTGACATATATCGATCTTGTAAGCTATAGAAGTATTACCATATATAATAACACAAGATGTTATCACAACATCTTGAACCTTCAAATAATGTTGACCACCTATGAATCTAAAGGTACAAAACTCTAGATAAGAACAAACTTTCCAAACTCCATCATCCCTCAAGTCAACATCATAGGCCAAAATCACCTCACACCACATCATGCATTGTCCAATATATCTTGCAGATATAATCACATCTCCATACAAAACCAATACAAGTTAATAAGAGTTATCAAAATCACAAATATAAAAATATGCATAATTCACATCCATCTTGAAATACCCAACTCATCGTATATAGATAACAACCCATGAAGGGATATTAACAACCTGTGAACATGAGAATCCTTCTCTTACACCTCAAAACCTCTAGCAATTGACACATTCACCTAAGTTAGGTCAACTTCAGTGTTCTAAGAGAATCCTGAAGCATGAGTATCATCAATCTTGAAGCATGCATATCATTAAGGTCAAATCCCATTGCCTAAGAAAATCCAACAACTGTATCCTTGTACTCTACAACATTCCCATTAGTTACAAGATTGGAATCAATCCATGATTCCACAATAGGTTATAATCCTATTTCTAGGTTATCCAACCATACATGTTTTACATATGCCTCCTCAAGTCTATAAGGATCATTTAATTTCTCTTTAGAATGTACAAACACCATTGGATCAACACGTAACTTGTATTGCCACCCTCTTTGACCCTTCTTTCCAAAGTTCTCATACTTGCTAGAATACAGTCACTAATGTTGCTTTTTTGTCCCTCAAATGAAACTCTCCACTATGCATCTGTCATACAAGACATTGAAAGAATATTTTTCTTCAAACCAAGAACAAATAGAACATTACTCAACTCAATAACATCACCTAGAAGGAAATGGAGTCAACTCCTCTTAGAGGATAAGTAGCATCATCACCATGCTTTACACTTATGTGTTCTTCTTGCTCCTAAAACTTGTTTAATAATGACTTGTTATATGCCATATGTCTCAAAGATCCACTGTCCACATACCACCCAACAGTAGACACAATCTTAGAGGACAAGCTAGAGGCCATTGCCACATCCATCCTAAAAAAAATTCAATATAAAGAAGAATCAACCCTTTGAAGTGTTCAAGTGATTCTCTCAAGAAAACCTAGGGTTTCACACTCATCAACCTTAACAAGGTTAAGCACCTCTCTCGAGTACACCATAGTTGAAATACCAAATTTCTTTTACACCTAGAGTGATTTCACCTACAAAATCTATGATACCATGTATAAATTTTTGGATCTAGGAAAATTAATGCAACTTTATAAATTTCACTTCTTTCCTAATGGTTTCCTAGATCTTAATCTTGTGAATTTTCACCCTTAGGGATGTTACAAAATATGATAAAATAGTTGCAACAATGGACAATATTTCACTTTTTAACAACCTCAATAAACAAGGAAATCTAAGTGAAAATATACCAAATGTGTGTCAATAAGTGTTGGCCCTCTAGGGCAATCTTATCATGCATAAACCAAATCCAAAAATCATCTTATAACAACAATATATTTTCCCTTTCTTTTTCAAGATTAATATTAAATCGCGTACAATTTCAACATTAACTTATGTCAAATAAACAAGAGATACTAGTGCTTAAAGATACCAAACCATGAAGAAATATATAGATGAAAATCAAATTTGCAATAATACAATTTTGGACAATTGAAAACTTCATAGACACACACACACACACATGAATTTAATGTACATACGATAGAATTATCTCAAGGCTAGTACAGTCATCTATATTTCTAAAACTCTAACTATATAAAACCAACCAACACCAAGGAGCTCCAAAAAGAAAACATCACAGTATCAAATCCTCCAAGGCAAGACATCTCTTCTCCACTCTTAAACAAGTAAAAATCTAGGGTTTAATCACAAAACCATAGATCCAATGTCTTTAAGGGATAAAACCCTAACCCTAGTATTCGAGATACTCCACATGTTCCAAGAAGCCCTAGCACCTCCAAATCAAGAGAGAGAAATTACAAAGATGAAGATCAGAGAGATAGAGAGAGTAATGCACACCTCCCCTCACATCTCTAACAAAAGATGATGAAGTGATAATGAGTTATGAAAGGACTCTTTCCTTCCTCTATGTATATGAGAGGTAAGGGAGACCAACAACACATATGTGGGCCTAAACCCTTACTAGTTGTTGATGTTTTATGATTCTTTGATCTGATAATTATTTCCTTATGATTAGTAACAAGAATCACTTTCATACAACAATTATCATAGAACAACTATACACTGAAAAATATCAACTATAACAATGCAGCGGAAATAACAAGATCTAGAAATATTAACCATGCATAGTAGACACAACAACACAACACAAGAGTTTATTCTGGGAAACCTAACCCTGGGAGAAAACACAAAAACCTTTCTATAGAAGAATTCAGTCCAAGATATTACTAGTACATCACCATCAATAGCCAAAATACCATAGAGAGAAGATACTCCCCAAGGACATCATCACTAAGAACTAGCACCTCAATAATATGACCAATAATAACCAAGGAAGAGATTCTCCAAGTGTGACACACTCTCCAAGATAACCAGAACCAAGATATAACGAAATAGCACAACTGCAGCTGCAACTTCCTTGTGCGCACTGCAAACAAGAGAATTGTCTACCCATCCAAATGAAATGAGCTAGTCCTGTATTTATAATAATCTGGGTGCCAGTCTGGGCCCGACTTCTTATTTATGGGTCTTCAATTACTTTATTATTTTCCTATGGGGCCAACTTCTCTTCCTGGGTCTTCAACTTTTTCCTTGGGCTTCTGTAATGGTGTAGATGGGTGTTCTTGTACTTTATTGTGGAGAAAGACTGCCCGAAGTTGCAAATCTCCAACACTTCCTCTCAGCGAGGGAGGCATTCTCCATACTTGGATTTCTTCTGTCATAGAAGGTTTTCTTCATGATCCATGTTGATGTGCCATCTCCGCACATGCACTCCTTCCTGGAATATGCATGTGATAGCATCGAGAGTCCATCTACTCCTCGACAGGAGAAAGACTATACCTGGGCCATTCACCATTAGCAAGGCCCCATGGATGTATGAATCATTTACCCTTGGTCATATCATCACTAGCATAGCCCCATGCATGACCAATCTGGGATAATGTATGCCCGATGTTGTGGGCCATTCACTACTAGTAGAGCCCCATAAGTGAATGAATCATTATCCTTTGGTCATAACGACACTAACATAGCCCCGTGCATGACCAATCTGGGAGAATGTATACGCGATGCTATTTACTGGAGAACATCAACATACCTAGGCCATTCACCACTAGTAAGTCCCCATGAGTGAATGAATCATTCTCCCTTTGGTCATATAAGCACTAGCATAGCCCCATGCATGACCAATCTAGGAGAATGTCTTCCCAATGTTGAAACATCAACACTCATCACTAGCCAAATCAACATGGCTAATCCTATGTATCATCCTCCTCAAATAAGTCAGCATGGCCACTCTGGGAGGATATCTTGCAATCTTCTCATATGTGGATAAGTACTGGAGCTTCACTGATCCCTTTTGTACCATGTCTCAGATGAAGTCCTGCAAGAAGCTTCTGAAGCTGCACCACTTCACAACTTGTGACAATGGTTGTGACATAATCCGTTTCTCCTGTATTGAGTGCTACACAAGCATGCTTCCAACTTATCCCTGAAATCGTAACTGATTCCAAGCTGAAGAAACACCCTGCAGTGCTCAATCTATCTACTGCACTCCCTACTCAATCATAATCTATATATCTCTACAGCCTCACTTCATCACCTAGGACAAACCATATCCAATTGTACCATGCTTCGTTGCCACCCACTGGAACTTCCTTGGCTTCAACCAAATACTGGATCAGGGTGCTCACAGTAAAGAAAATATATGGCTTGGCATTAAATAGGTACATCAAATATTTGATCTACTTCCTGTACATTGTGGGATACACCAAATTTGAATATGAAGCAGAATCACTCAACTTCTTCAGATTTGTCATCATAGGTGTAGTCATGGACTTGCATTCCATCATATCGAATCTCATTAGTATCCACTGAATGAGGAAGATCTCATCTGATCTCGTCACACCTCTAATCCCAAGAGTACATCCATCTAGGATCCTCAATCTCGAACTCTGAGGCCAACTCCCTCTATCACTGGAGTAAGTCCTACTGTCTAGTCTGCCTCACTAGATGCTCCCTCTATGACCGAGACAAAATACATACCCACTCCTCCTGACTAGCTAACTCCTCTGTCACTATAGCAAGATCACATATCCTAGAAGCCTCTTTCCTCTGAATATTCTATCTGGCCTCCTCAACTCATGAC
>JASDQU010739346.1:246316-262036 GCA_032191745.1 Picea mariana | reverse complement strand
ACTGCACTCCTTGCAGGAACTCCTTACTCAGACAGAGAAACAATTGAAACTCATTCCTACTTCCTCTCAGACTTCAATTCAACGATGAAATCATATACACATCATATAAAGCAAATGTATAACTGGAATCAAACATTCATGAGCATATCATTCAACAAACATGCACAGAGAACAAACACGACACCATGAATTTGAATCAATCTCTTCCTATTAATCCAAATATCTGTACATGGGTGTTCTTACACAACTCTCTACATGCTATTCTTCTCAGTGCTTAGAATAACGTTACAAATGCACAATGAGGGTGTCTATATCCCATTCCCCTCTTGTGCTCTCAAACAATCTACTCTAGAATTAAATTCTATCTACCTGCATTTACTATCTTAAATGTCGTCTACCTACTAAGGACGAGAGCAATCCGCTCAAGGTCCATTTACAATGTACAAGTGCGCTTCATTAAATTTCCACATTAATGTTCGTGCAACCATTCAAGGAAATTTCAAATTTTGTGTTGGCTTGTCTAGCTGTCCTCCGCTTCCGCACTGGCTCGCTTGATGTGGGAGATGCTCCTGCATCAAACTAGTTTGTCTCTGCAGGTCGAAGATATGAAGAAAGACAAGGGAAAAGACAAAAGAGAAGACATATGGTGTGTCAGATGCAAGTCAGAAGGCCATGACAAGGAACATTGTCCCCTATTTCATGAGTACCTAGCCTCTGTAGCTCTGAGCCCTTTGAAGCAAGTCACCCTACCATAGTGTGAGGTATGCAAAAATAGACATTGCCCATGAGAGTGCTATTACATGAAAAAATATTTTCAGACACCCACAAATTTGTATTGCACGTTCTGTAAGTCCATGGGGCATGATTATAGGGATTGTAGGGAATATGACCTCATGTACGAAAGGTTAAGGTATATATACAAAATTCAAGGTGAAGTGCAGCAAGAAGGAAGCACTGAGCAGTATAACTCTCCTAGGAGAGGAAACTTCAATCCTCGTGGTGGATTCCAAGGAAGAGGAAGAGGAGGAGGTATGGGTCGAGGTCAAGAAAAGATCATCTATTACAACTGCGTGCAACCAGGACACTTAGCAAGGGACTGTCAGAACCCTTGTACGACTTGCAGCTACTGCAGTTCATTCGAACATGTTATAGAAGATTGTCTTGTGCTTCTAGCTAAGCTTCAGGAGAGACGAGGACCTCAGCAGAACCCGCAGGTGAAACTGGTATATGTTGAACCTCGTAGAGAGGACCCTAGAGTCGTTGTTATCACTAGAGGAGGCGCTGTTACAGGAGAAGACATAATGACCCAAGGAAAGACTACATAAGAATCAAGAGTCAGGAAAGCTGTGGAGAAGACAAAAACTTTTGATGCAAAGAAAGAAAAACAAATTTTTGAGGAGGCAAGAAAATAATTCAGGGAAGACCAAGTTTCTTCATCAAAGACACAACCAGAAGTAAGAGAATATGGAATGCATCTGGCATTTGATCAGTCCGCTCTACCAAAAGAAGGAAAATAGGTAAGCAAGCTCATGGAATTCTTATATACTTGCATTAAGTTGATTCTGGATGAAAGTGATATATAAGAACTACAAAATTTAATCAAAAAATATGAGCTAGGAAAGATAGATCCCTTACTAAATAGAGCAGTACACCAAGTCTCTAAAAGGATAAGGAAAAATAAGGAATTACACTTGAATGCTCAAATTGGAGAGTATGATATAGACTGTGTGGTCCTTGACTTGGGGTTGGAGGTCAATGTCATGACGAAGCAGACCTGGGCACTGATGGGAAAACCTAAGTTGATCTATTCCCCTATCAGGATTAGGATGGCTAACCAACAAGCTATAAGTCCCTTTGGAAGATTGGAACATGTCCCTGTGGACATCGATAGAGTGAGGACGTTTGCAGATTTTGAGGTGATTGAGATAGTTGATGATAACTGTCCTTACCCTGCGTTGTTAGGAATTGATTGGGCTTTCAATAATTCCACTGTGGTTCATTTAAAGAAAAGAAAAATGACATTTGAAGGAGATTTCCTTAGGGTCATTGCACCTTTATATCCCTATGAAGGTTAGAGATAAACAAAACCTATCAGAGAAGAAGACTGAACATACAAACTGGAAAACATATATAGATTAAAAACTAGACAACATGATTACATTAATTCTACGACAGATGAGAACCTAAGCTAGCGAAGAGACAACACGTGTTCATCAGATTCAGAAGAAGCACTGGAGAACTGGTAGAACAAAATGTACAGAGTATCTACAAGGAGATGTGCTAGATTAACCAATGAAGTTTGTTGGATTGGCACGACAATAAGTAAATTACCCACTTTTGATGGACTGAATCCCTTAGAAATATTCTTCTCAAACTGTGAAGAAAGTGTACCAACACACCAAAGATTGTTGACAATGGATGAGGCCCTGAACGCCACACCAACAAGATGGTGGGAGACACATAAAGACATTATTATAGACCAGGTACAATGTTGTACTTTGATGATAGTGCGGTTCTCAACACATGGAGAAGGATATGAAGTAAGGTACACAGGTCGAAGCTTCCCAAAGGACCATGTGCAAAATTGCGAGGAAGCCTGGAGAAATATCCCTCAAGAACATTGGGCTCACAAATTCATTAACACACTGGACACCACCCCTATCAATTGGTATCTTCAAGCAGAACTACACCTCATCAGTACATATTGGAGAGGCATGACTCATAACTTTATAACCACCTTTTTGTTTGAAAGCCAATATCCTTCAATAGATCAAGCATTACAGATTGTAAGACAAAAAGTATTTGAGGAGGCATCTAGCCTCCCCTTAGAACAAGAAGAGGACGAATGGACTGCACCCCTACATAAACTACAAGGCTGTTACAACATCAATGCTGATGAAGACGATGATCCTTGGAAGGTGAACATCCCCGAAACAGAAGGCCAAAGAGACATAGAAGGACCAGGAGTTTAGATACCTTTCATTGGACATCCGATCAAGATCAAGAAAGTCAATATTGGAACAAAGAAAACACCGAAGCTTGCAAATGTTGGAGATTATTAGATTGTTGCTACTATTGACAAGATTACAGAATTACTGCATGAATATCAGGACTTGTTTCCAACCAAGTTCACTGATATGAAGGGCATTAAAGTGCCTATGGAAGAAATGAGGATCCCTTTGAAACCAGATGCAAGACCATTCAAATAGACACCTTACAGATTGAACCCTAAATATAAGGAGAAAGTGAAAATTGAGCTCAATAGAATGATGGAAGTAGGGATTATAGAACCTATCGAAGAGTCATAATGGATTAGCCCTATGGTGGTACAAGATAAGAAGACCGGAGAGATCAGGATCTGCGTAGATATCAAGAATATGAATGATGCTTGTCTCCATGACCCCTTCCCTATGCCATTTACTGACAAAGTGTTAGATAATGTAGGAGGCCAGGAGGTATATTCTTTTACAGATGGATTTTCAGGATACCATCAGATTTAGATTGCCAAGGAAGATCGACATAAGACCACATTTGCAATAGAATGGGGATCCTACTAGTATACAGTGATGCCATTTGGATTGAAGAATGCCCCAACCATATTTTACAGGGTGGTGGTCAAAGCATTCAAAAAGTTTCTACATAAATTTATAGAAGCATACTTTGATGATTAGACTATTTTTAGTTTACTGAAAAATCATATTGAATGTTTAAGGGTAATGTTGGACAAGTGTAGACAGTGTCAGATTGCCTTAAACCTAAAGAAATACATCTTCTTTTCACCATTTGGAGTGTTGTTAGGTCATATTGTATGCAAGCAGGGATTTGTGGTAGATCCATCTAAAATTTCCATTATAGTTGACCTGCCCCCTCCTACTTTAGTCAAACAGCTGCACATTGTGCTGGGTCATACTGGATATTACAGGAAGTTCATTAAAGGCTATGCCCAGATTACATCACCCATGGAGAAGATTTTGAAGAAAGACTGGCAATTTCATTGTATAGAAGAATGCCAAGAGAGCTTCAACATGTTGAAACAGAAAATGGTTACTGTGCCTATTTTGGTTTTTCCTGATTGGAGCAAGGAATTTCACATACATGTCGATGCATATTCTATTGCACTAGGAGCTGTGTTAGCACAACCGGGAACATGAGACATCAATCACCTGTTAGCCTTTTCTAGAAGGAAGCTATCAACAAATGAGATTAATTACACCACTACTGAAAGAGAAGGGTTAGACATGGTGTATGCGCTGCATAAATTTCGCCACTACTTGCTCGAAGGACACTTTAAAATGTTTACTAATCACTCCACACTGAAATACCTAGTCAACAAGCCAGTGTTGGGGGGGAGAATATGCAAATGGATTTTGCTGTTTCAGGAGTATGATTTTGAGATTGTGGTTAAGCCAGGAAGAATGAAGAAAGGTCCTGACCACTTGTCGAGGTTGGAACATGGAGAAGAGCCTACTAGTCTGGAGGATGCACTGTCGGATGCACTGTCAGATGCACAATTGCTATCCATTATAAAGATTGATGATTACTTCGTAGAAATAGTCCAGTTCCTGTCAACAGGAATGACACCTAGTGAATATACAATCACCCAGAAGAAACAACTAGTAGTGTGTGTTGCTGACTTTTCACTTATAACTGGACAACTATACAAGATGGGACCTGATGAAATACTGAGGATATGTGTTATGGAGGTAGAGTGATTGTTGATCCTCGCTGAAGCTCATGAAGGCATCACAGGAGGACACTAAGCAGGGAAAGAAACAATGAAGAAGGTTCTTAGAGCTAGCCTTTGGTGGCCTACCCTACACAGAGATGCTAAGGACTATTACAGAGTTGGGAAACCATCCAGAAGAGATGAAATTCCTTTATCACCACAACTGACCTTACAAGCATTCGAAAAATGGGCCATTGACTTCGCAGGACCTATAAACCCACCAAGAAAGCACACAGGAGCAAGGTACATAATCACTGTGACATAGTACTTGACTAGATGGGCCAAAGCAAGAGAAGTTAAGGACTGTAGTGCAACTACAATTGCGCGCTTCATATTTTATGACATCATAACCAGGTTTTGATGCCTGAAGATCCTTATGAGCGATCAAGGCACACATTTAATCAATAAGACCGTTGAAGCCTTGAATGAGGAATTTGAAGTTCATCATCAAAAGAGCACACCTTACCATCCATAAGCTAATGGGATAGTTGAAGCATTCAACAAAATATTGGAGACAACGTTGACGAAGATTTGTAGTGTGAATAGGGATGAATGGGATTTAAGAGTACCAACAATACTATGGGCCTATAGAACCACTTGAAAGAAGATAACAATGCAAACCCCTTTTAAGTTGGTTTATGTTCTCGAAGTCATTGTCCCAATGGAATATTTGGTACCAAGCCTAAGAATCACTGCCTTTACAGAAATGGATGACGCTGGCATTGTTCAAGAGAGGCTTGTGTAGTTGGTTGAACTTGAAGAAGACAGATTTATTGCAGGATTCCATCAGCAAGTACATAAGGAAAGAGAGAAGGCCTACTATGAGACACACATCAAGAAGAAGGCATTTAATCAAGGTGATCTGGTACTGGTATATGAAAGTAAGTTCATGAAACATCTAGGGAAGTTTCGAACACATTAGATCAGACCATATGAGGTTGCCTATATTACAGAAGGAGGAGCTGCGGAGTTGAAGAATTTGAATGGAGAATGGAAGGAAGGTTTGGTGAACGAGAGCCGACTGAAATTGTATTATGACAACCATCTTCCTCGCAAATCTTAGTAAAAGCATGAGGAAATGGGTCTAGGTACTAGGTGCAGTTGAAACTAGGTACCAAACACAGAAAAGACAGTCTGCACAAGGAAGGAAAGCAAGCATAGAGCAGAAAGAAAAGGATGCCCTGCGCATTCTGAAGACGAAGAAAAGCAGAAGGATCAGATATGAAGTGCCTCAGGATGAGTCACAGGTGAGTGTTGGGGGCCTGTTGGCCCTTGGTTATGGAAGTAAATGAAGATCAAGGAAGAAAAAGGCAAAATGCAAACTTCACAGAAGACACAATGACTGTTACTGGGTGAAGTTAACAGAAGAGCAGAAAACATGGGGAGAAGTAAGAGAAAGCAAGCCATTGGATGAGGATATAGAGGATGAAATATCAACTCGGAAGATGGATTGTGGACAACTAAGCAAGCGAAAAAATCCACCGTTGGATGCTTTGGAGCACCGCGCGAGAAGGATGGAAAGATAGGCTGGCGAAGCCCTGAAAAGGTGGGTCAAGTTGACCTAGGATTTTGGTATCTAGGGTTTTGACACCTAGTTTTAGGCCTAAGGCTATCGATGAGATATTGTAATGTATAAATAGAGGTCAAGAGGACCTGATTTGGGTTGTTGTTGTTTTTGGTATTGTTCATTCTAGTTTTGTTATTGGTATGAGTGATTATTGTTGTGTGAGAGAGCAGTGCTAAGTGGAGAGCCTTCTGGTATTGTAAGATCTCCAGTTGGGTGAGGAGATCAGTCCTGCAGCTAGGTGCGCAGGAAGGGGAGAGATAGAGAGAAGAATAAAAAATATCTTCTAGCTAAGAGCGTAGATAATAAATGTATGATTTCATCTTAATATATTATAAAGCACAGTTATGTGGACGTATCCCTAGAGAGAGGGTGAACCATGTATATCTTGTGTTGTGCGTGATGGATGCTGTGTTCTTTTGATATACTGTTATTTCTTTGTTGTGTTAGATATGACAGATAGTTTTGAAAAGTAGATTTAAGTTGGTGTTGGATATATAAATGATGTGTTGTTCTTGTATTGGATCCACTTGATATTCCCCTTGGTTGTAGACATCTCTGTCCTGCAACCTCGCCATCACTGCTTCGGGTGAGACTGCATCTGCCTCACAGGTGTTGCCGAAAGGGCCAGTAGCTAGGGCTTGTTGGTGTGCTCTTGGAGATGAACCCTAGGTATTCCCCTATGCTAACATCTATGGAAAAATTAAACTCATCATCCTCCAACAAGTTTCTCAATGAGCTTGACAAGTTTAGGTCTGTGCAGTGACAAACAAAAATTGTGTAGTGGAAATATTTCAACTAGCTCTGATACCATGTTTATGTTTTATGATTCTTAGATTTGATAGTTATTTCCTTATGACTAATAACAAGACTCACTTTCATACAACAATTGTAACACCCCTATTTCCCCCATCTTGTAAACGTGACTATAACTTGCCAAAAGACTGTGGTAGACTGAATATGTGTGAATGTCAGATTTGATGAACCTTTTTGTTATGAAAGGTAATGTGTGTATTCCTTTTATTAATTAAAAATGGATAGTGTTTCATAGCTACTGAAAGGGGGGTTTTCCAAGATAGACCATGATGCTAGGGGAGAGATGGCGAGGGGAGCCAGAAACAGTTGATATGACCACCACCAAACCAATACCTTATTGGATTTAATTGATCATACCCAGAACAGTCCCCTAACTGAGAAATGAATTTCCATTCAGGTTGGTAGTTTGGAAGCTCTACTCAAGAGTTAATGAGGAGATGGGAAGAGTACCCATCAGTAAGGCTTCCTGAAATGACCATGAGCTAGGGATTCATACCCATGTAATCTTGCCGAGGAAGGTAAGAAAGGAAGTGAATTTGTAAGACGAGGCATATCTGCGAGGAAAAGGAGTGGAGAAACCAATCTCCAAAAGAGGGAAGAGCGCTTGCAGCTCTCTGGTTTGGAGGAGAACTAAGAAAAAAAATTGTTTTGGGTGCAAGAAGATACTGGAAGCATTTTAAGACCAAGATAATAAACAGGGCTTCAGAGAGCACGAGTGACTGTGGAAGCACTCGTTGCATACCCCCTTTCTTGGTGGAGAGAAAACCATTGTGCCAAGTTCTTGTGGGAGGAGGAGAGTAACCTCCGTCCTTGACTATTGCTGAGCAAGAAGAAAGAGTCTCTCTCAGAGCATCATGATCTAGCTAGGGGGTGGCCAATGGTAATCCATTTAGGAGTGGCTGTGCTTAAAGTTGGGTGGAAACAAGCACCCCTTTTAGAAGTCGCTTCACGATTTTGGTTTTTGATAAATATTTTCATACTCTGTGTATTGGAATGGAAGTAATGGTTGAATGCCTGTGTTTATGGTTAAATTTTACAGTGTTTGATAAATTATTAGAAATGCTTTTTATTCTTCTATAAACCTCTGTATTTACCTAGTCCCTGTTTACCTTTGCTTAGTAGCAGGAGAACCATTAGACATGGGTCTTTAAAAGAATTTAAGAACAAATTTGTGATTTCTGTATTTGTTGAGAAACCCTTAGGGAAATATTCCCAAGGAATGATCTTGTAATATAGGAGTCTGGGAAGAATTCGCTCGAACACCTTGGTCATATCGACCTATTAACTCACCCTTCACAAGTCACTAAATTCGAACTTTTTGGAAGGAGGGCGCCTCCTTCAAACCGTTCACCTGCATGACTGAGGGCTCATGTCCACGGTTCTAACCAAATCGTAGCTAAGTGTTGAGTGTTCAACCTCGAGGCTTGTCCAAGATTCCATATGACCAAGGTATGGGAAACCTGCACTAGGCTTGAAAGGAGCTAAGCTCTTCTGGATTCAGAACTCTGGGATCTTGGAGCTCAGGTATTTTGTGGCCTTACCACTCTCAAACTAACTGAAGGCAATCTGTTGGTTTGGTTACGAATGAGGTTGACTGACATCTGGCGGTTTCCCTAACCGTGACCAATGGACCTATCCCACTGTTAAACCCTGACCCAATTACTAATCATGAAGTAACGTGAGCCACATATATGAGGGTATTCGAGAGTATCCCTAGCCATTGGATCTATGCCGAGGCCAGTTTGACGTTGACTACTTTGGGAGAACAAAGTTTTCATAGCACCAAATTCCTCGAATGTCGGAGTTGCAAATTAATGTGAGCCGTGGAATCAGGGAGTCCATTGAGAACCCCTCTTAACCTTCTGATCAACCAATGGAGGGACTCATGTACAACACTTCGGTGAAGTCCTACTTCGGTAAAGTGGAGCCATCATAATGCCAAAAACCCTAAATTTTGGAGCTACGACTTAATGAGAACTGTAGATCTAGGGATGCTTCGGGATCTTCCCTGGCTGTTGGATCTATGCCAAGGTCATTCCGAGGTTGACCACTCTTGGAGAAATAGGGTGGTAAGAAGCGGATCCCCCGAACGCCAAATTTACGAAGTAATGGAGGCCATAGATCAATGGATGTACGTGGACGCATCTTGACCATGAGATCTAAGGGAGTCAGAAGGCTATCAGTCCATAGTGAGTTTCAAGCTAAAGTCACCTAGGGTAATGTGGGCCCACGCTTTATGTGCCACATGTCACCTTGATTCATACTTTTCGCAGACCCTATGTGCCCATTATAATGTGACACGTGTCACCCATTGAGGGGGCCACATATCATCTCTTCCTTGTTGAGTGTCACCCCCTAACACATATTTTCTTGGTCCATTAGGTGAGTGGAGTACTCGAGACCCACCTGTCACTGCCTCTACATTTAATACACCACCACATGTAAGGGTGGTCCCTTCGGGAGTCTCGAACTTAGGAACTCCAAAGGATTGGGGTATACTTTCGTAGATAAGCCGAAAGGACCAAAAGCCAGAGCCATGTGGTGAGATTTCAGGTCCCTTCAGGAGTTATGGATTTTGGGACTCTGGAGGATATGCGTGTAGAAATGAAAAATGGGTTTTCAATGTCGACGCACCGAACGTCGAATTCTCCTTTAGCTTATGTGTTAAACAAGGATCAAGTCCCGCAGTTGGATTGTATGGTGGATGGACTTCCACCATGGATGTAGAAACACTGGGGAATCTCTAGGACTTTGGGGAACTTAGGATGGTACAAATTATATGGACCCACGTGGGTGCCACGTGGCTTCTTGAATAATAGCGCCCAAAGATCTTTGGGAGGCCATAACTTGCAATTCAGAACTCGGATTTGAGCCCTGGTAGCAAACATTAGAAATATACGGTTGAGTAGAAGAGGATGGAGACCTTGAAAGGAGGAATCAAGATGATTAAGGAAAGCATAATTTTGATGCCCCACCCCCAAAAAGGGAACTTAGGGGTCGGGTGTGTTACAAATTGGTATCAGAGAAAACAACAACACTTGGCGTGCTTGGGCTCATGAACAAGTCACATGAAAATCTTATTATATACCCTTTAAGGGTAGCACACTATCTTACCCCATTCTTGAGAGGATTATTTAAACCTCTACTTAAGAGAGGAATGGAATTTTCTGCTGTTGTATATGTTTTGAAAAAATATGAACTGTATGTTGTTCATAAACTAGTAAATGATTAACTAACAAAAAATGTTTTATCAACACTCAAGCAGTCAATGGACATCAGGAAAACTACAACGTAAGGGATGTCGACACACCATGAGTTGGGGGAAAGATCCCACAACTGAGAAGAGAAATATGATGAGAGGAGGGTGGTGGAAACCCCTCTAGATTTGGCTAAAACTGTAAGAAGCATCATGGAAGAATTACATAGTTGTAAGGATGACAATGAAAGGCTGATAAAAGAGTAGGAAGAACAAACCGAAATTAATGTAGTACTACTACAAAGCTTATCAAATATACAAAGGCAACTACAACATGGAACAACAACTAGTCATGTGGACATACATCATACTAAGAAAACTCAAAGTCCACTTGAGATACGAAAGCATGGTCCTGAAAGTGGCCACACAAGGAGAAACACCTCAAAGAAGGCCCAACATGGAGTCAAGAGACACTCATCGGAAGAATCCTTTGGTGAGGACACTGACAACTCCAAGGTATCTTCTAGTAGCAAAACTAGTTCACATTCTCAGAAGATAAGGAAGAAGAGGAAACATTCCAAGAGCCATGACCCTGAAGAGTTCAAGAAAGCCAAACCACCCACTTTTGATGGAGAAATTAAGAAGGGGGAAGAAGAAGAAGTTTGGTTGCTTGGCTTGAAGAAGTACTTCAGATTCCATGACTACTCTGAAAACTTAAAGGCTTGAATAACCATTTTCCACCTGAATAGAAAGGCATCTATTTGGTGGGAGGACCTAGGAAAGGAATCCATGAGAAGGACTTTTCATGGAAACAATTTAAGAAATAATTCAAGAAGAAGTATCTGTCAAATAAATACTTTGATGGGAAGACCAAGAAGTTCTATGAACTCAAGTTGGGACAAATCACAGTAGATGAATATATCAACAAATTTCTTGAGTTGATAAGGTATGTGCCCTACATAAAGGATGAAAAGGTAAATATGCAACGATTTATTAGTGGATTACCTCAGTCCTTCCAGGACATAATTGAGTTTGATGAGCCAAATACTTTAGAAGACACTATCTGGAAGGAAAGGTATTGTTATGAGCAATTCAACAATAAGACAGAATCTCATAAGGATTGGAAGAAGAAAAGTAATTCGGGATTCAAGAAGAAGGGGTTTAAACCCTCAATATTTAAGAACCATAGAAAAGGTTCTAAGATGAACCTTCCTACTAAAAGTGTATATCAGAAAAATTTTCCATCTCAAAGAAGAAATAAACCCTTTGGAGCGGCTTTAGGTAAGACTGATAACACACAGAGAGAACCCTTGAAATGTTGGGGGTGTGGAGAAGAACATCTACTGAGGGTCTACCCAAATAGGAAAAATAAAAATAGGAGGGTATACAACATCCAAGAGGCTACGAAAGTCAATGATGTGGCTAGGATCATGCCACAAATTTATGTAGCCTTGTATAATAGACAAGATGGCTACCAAGCTTCAGTAGTGGAGATGGAAGGTATGATTTCCAACCATCTAGTTTCCATTTTAATTGACCCTGGTTATAATTTGAGTTATGTTTCCCCTCAAACTGTTGAGAAATGTAAATTGCATCAAGTCAAACATGGTTAAATCAGGTTAAATCATGGTTAAATGTATCACCCCTTAGCACCCCTTGGAGAAAAGTATCCCTTGCCAATGATCGTTGACTTTTTTGACCGATTAAGGGGTGCTACAATTTTCTCCAATTTTGACTTGAGGTTTGGATACCATTAGGTATGAATTAAGGATGAATACATCCATAAAATAACCTTTAGGACAATATATGGTCATTATGAATTTGTGGTGGTGCCATTTGAGCTTACCAATGCACCAGCCACTTTTATGTGCTTAATGAATTATGCACTCAGTAAGTTCTTGGAAAAATTTGCCTTGGTTTTCATTGATGATATCCTAATCTATTCCAAGAATAGGGAAGAGCATGAAGAACATCTCAAGATAGTGCTTCAAGTGTTAAGAGAACATCATCTTTATGCTAAGTTTAGTAAGTGTGACTTTTTCCAGAAACAAGTCCATTACTTAGGCCATGTTATTTATGAAGAAGGAGTGGCAGTTGATCCTGACAAGATCAAAGCCATTATGGATTGGCCTACCCAAAAGGATGTATCTGATATCATATCCTTTATGGGCCTATCATGATACTATAAGAGGTTCATAAAGGGATTTTCCAAAATTGGTTTCCCAATCACCTCCCTTCAAAAAAAAAGGAGTTAAATTCATTTGGACATCGGAATGTGAAGAGAGATTCCAAGAGATGAAATACCTTCTAACCAATGCACCTATGATGAATATTACAGACCCAAACAAGGACTTCCTTGTGTGTACAGATTCCTGCAAGGAAGGGCTCGG
This sequence comes from Picea mariana, assembly GCA_032191745.1. Taxonomy (NCBI): domain Eukaryota; kingdom Viridiplantae; phylum Streptophyta; class Pinopsida; order Pinales; family Pinaceae; genus Picea; species Picea mariana. The sequence goes on along the minus strand of JASDQU010739346.1, from coordinate 249,344 downwards.
AGGAGTCCTTATGCAAGAAGGACATGTAATTTGCTACGAATCCAAAAAATTGAATGAACATGAAATCCATTATGTGACACATGATCTAGAATTGACTGCGATAGTACATGCTTTAAAAATGTGGAGGCATTACCTCTTATGTAGGAGATTTGTGCTTATGACAAACCATAGTGGGTTGAGATATATGTTTGATCAACCAAAACTCAATTCTATAAAATCTAGATGGATGGCTCTCCTTAGTGAGTTTGATTTTGAAATAAAACATATCAAAGGAAAAGAAAATAGGGTGGTTGATTCCCTTAGCAGAAGTATGAAAGTGATTCACTTGGTAGCTGTAAGCACCTGTGAAACGAGTGTTAAGGAGAGAGTCAAAAGTGCACAAGAAACAGATGAATTTTCCAATACTGTAAAATTATACTTAGAAAAAAATCCCACATGGATGAAGTATGAGGGTTGTCAATTGCTGAATGATGGCCTGCTAACTTACAAAGGTAGGTTGTATATTCCAAATTGTGATGATTTGAAGAGGTTCATAATGGATGAACTCCACAAAATACCATATACTGGTCATCCTGGTTATCTGAAGATGATCACAGCCACTAGGAAACTATTTTATTGGCCTGGACTGAAAAAGGACATAGTTGATTACTTAGCTAAATGTCTAGAATGTCAGCAGGTTAAGGCAGAGAACCGACATCCAACATGGCTATTACAATGCCTACCAATCCCAGAATGGAAATGGGAAACCATCTCCATGGATTTCATCATAGGGTTACCAAAATCAACCAAACAAAATGACACCATCATGGTAGTTGTGGAAAAACTGAGCAAGGATGCCCACTTTATTCCCGTCATATCAACTTGCAAGGAAATAGATATTTCCAATATTTTCATGAAAGAAATATTTAGACTGTATGGGATGCCTAAGGAAATCATATCTGACAAAGATACAAAATTTACTTCAAACTTTTGGAAATCTCTGTTTGTTGGTTTTGAAACTAAATTGCTATTTAGTACATCCTACCACCCTCAAACTAATGGACATACAGAGAGAGTAAACCAAGTGTTAGAGGACATGTTAAGGATGCACATAATGCATCAACCTAAGAAGTGGGAAGACTAGCTACCACTGGTATAATTTGCCTACAACAATGGCTATCAAGAGTCATTGAAGATGAGCACTTTTGAGGCCCTCTATGGTAGACAATGCAATATTTCAATCAACTGGGATAACCCAGTAGACAGAATTACAATCGGGCCATATATGATGAAAGAAATGGAACAACAAATAGTTCAGATAAAAGATAATTTGAAAATACCTTAGGATAGACAGAAAAAGGACTCCTATAGAGTTTAAAGCAGGGGATCATGTGTATCTCTGAGTTAGACCCAGGAAAATCTCCTTGAGAATGGGAGCCTGTGCCAAACTGACACCTCGGTATTGTGGGCCCTTTGAAATTTTTGATAGAGTGGGACCTGCAGCATATACCTTCCCACAGTGAAGGCACATAATGTTTTCCATGTTTTGTTACTGAAGAAATATGTGCATGATTCTAATCATATAATTGATGGGTCTATGATTCAGGTGGAACTAGAGGGAGAATTCCTTCCAGAACCAAAATACATAATAGACAGGAAGGAAATTCCACTCAAGAACAAAACCATTGCACAGGTCAAGGTGCAATGGAAACACTTTGGTCTAGATGAAGATACATGGGAAATGGAGGATACCATTAAACATGCATACCCATTTTTGTTTACTTATGTACATACATAGCACATTGACAGGTAGAACGTCAATGATTCAGGTGGATATTGGTGGCCACCCACCTATTTCAATTGGCTCCTCTTGACAGTTTTTAGTTCAACACATTCTTCTGTACTTGTTTTTAATTGTGGGTTCTACACTTCCAGGGCTGTCTGAATCCCTGCACATCTTCAAGGTGGATACTGGTGGCCTCCCACCTAATTCAATTGGCTTATTTTGTATGTTTTCATGTCAACACATCTTGCTATACTTCCAGGGACGTTTTGGGGCCCTAAACAATATTTTTTGGTTCACCACAGTCAAACTGTAGACATAGTTAGAGTTTGATGGCGTAATGTGTATTTCTCTAAAATACCTTTCCAATGGGATATCACGAGCCTAAAATAGAGGTTGTATAAAAATGTTACGACCTCAGGAAGTTGAGGTACCAACTTACCCATAGGGGCCCACATAACTTTTGGTGTTTCATCTCCTAGGGTTAGGTTTTTGGATGTCTAGGGTTTTGAAATTCATGAGTAATATTAAAAAGGCATGTGGAGCCTCATTGTAATCATTCTTCTTAGAAGGATGTGCGTAGAAGCCACATCTCTTCTCATAGATAGCTACCACCATTCAAGAAAGTGTTTCAATTCTACAATTTTACAGTTTCATCCTATTTCATTTATTCAATAGAAGATATTGTTAACTAGATATCTATGTTTTTCTTCATATCTCTGTGTTTATTTTATTCAATCTATTAATCAATTTGTTCCACTCCTAAATCGGGATTAGTGGTATCAAAGCAGTATGCTCTTCATTTATTTTTCTTCATGCATGTCCCCGACAAGATCTAGGTACAAGAAGTTGGGACTCAAACCAATCAAGCCATTGCAAGATCGGCCGCACTGATCCCAACAACAACCCATGGGAGACGAAAAGAAAGATGATGGAGTAGGATATCCTTTTAAAATGTTGCTCGAGGAATCCCTTGTGTGACAAAGGAAAGAAATGATGGACAACTTTGCACAGATCCTTCGGTGGCTGCCCACAAGAGAAGCATCTTCATCAAGCGACCATGCAACCCCCTTCAAGGTACAAGTAAATTTTGATATTCCATTATTTGAAGGATTGATAGATGCAGATGTTGTAGATAAATGGTTGAATCTGCTCGAAGGGTATTTTTTGGTCCACAATTTTTTCGATAGGGAAAAGATTACTTTTTCACTCCTCAAGGCCGCCCCCCATGTTAAGGACTGGTGGGACACTTACTTTGAACAAAGG
>JASDQU010739346.1:212319-238874 GCA_032191745.1 Picea mariana | reverse complement strand
GTCCAAGCCACAACACAAGAAGGGAAATGAGAAGACGAAGAAGGACACAGGAAAATGGTGTGAATACCATAAAATCCCTTGGCACAACATTGAAGAATGTCGCTCCAAACAGTCACTTGTGGTCGAGATAAAGGCTTCCGAGTCAGAGGCTGATTCTGATTCCAAATCAAATCCAAAAGGAGGGAAGAAGATTGTCGATGTTGAACCTAGTGCCACTGTCACTACCACCAAAGTACAACAAAGCAAACTAGAAGAACCAAAGGAAGGGGAATGCCTCTTTCACTCACAGATGTGGGTAAAGGGGGATCCACTTCATTTCATTATCGATAGCGACAATCAAAATAACCTGATCTCAACAGAGGTCGTTAAGTGGCTGGACCTGCCGATGAAACCTCACCTGCAACCCTACACCTTTGGCTGGCTTCACCAAGGAAAAGATCTCCGTGTCAGCCAACAATGTCGTCTTCCCTATGACATAAAGCTTTTAAAAGATGAGGTATTGTGTGATATTTATCCCCTTGAAGTTTGTGATGTTCTTTTAGGGAAACCATATTTGTGGAAGCTTCATGTTGTGTATGATTCTAGACCCCTCAGTGTTATTATTAATTTGGGTATACAATTGTATAGTATACCAGATGTAGCGCCGCCTACCGCTATTTCTTTAATATTTGATAAGGAATGCAGTAAGGTCATTTCACAGACCAAAAATTTTGTCTTCTTTGTGATCCATGCTCATAGTAAGTAGAAGGTCACCCCCAAATCTGCGGCCTCTACATAGAGCCTCTCTTTGTAGCAGAAGCAAGTGGACGAGATAATGGAAGAGTACAAAGACATATTCTCCTCACCCACCAGGGTACTAATGAACTACCAAGTCAAGCATCCAATTGATCTAACCTCCGGTGCACCTATGTCTAATGGACTAGTCTATCATCGCTCGTTGATGGAAAATGAGGAAATCAAGAATCAAATCCAAGATATTCTTCAAAAGGGGAACATTAGACCCAACTCCTCCCCTTGTGGGAGGTCTGATTGTACTGGTGTAGAAGAAGGACATGACATGGCGACTTTGCATTGATTACAAATCATTAAACAAAATCACAGTCAGAAATCGGTACTCAATTCCCAGGATTGATGACCTTCTTGACTAACTCAAGGGGGCACAATTATTCAACAAGATTGACCTAAAGTATGGCTACCAATAGGTTCCCATAGAACCAACTAATGTCTAGAAGACAACTTTCAAATCTAAAGAAGGTATTTTTGAATGGTTGGTCATGCCGATTGGCCTAAGAAATCCACCAACCACTTTCATGAGGTTGATGGATGATGTATTGAGACCCTTCACCAACTATTTTGTGGTGGTATATTTGGATGATATCCTCATCTTCAAAAAAACTTGGGAGGAGCACATGTGGTATATTCAGCAGGTTTTGAGCACTCTGTGACAACCCAAGCTATATGCCAACTTGGAAAAATGCTCCTTTGGCATGAACAAGGTCCAATACTTGGGCTACATTGTTGATGAGAATGGGGTACATGTTGATCACGCTAATATCCAAGTCATCCGTGACTAGACATCCCCGACCACACTAATCGAGCTTCAGAGCTTCTTGGGACTGGCCAATTTCTACTGACAGTTCATGTTGGGATTCTCCCATATTGCATGGGCTCTCGGTCACGTGACTAAGGGTGGTGGCAGGGAAAATTTCATGTGGGGGAATGAACAAAAATGAGAATTTGATGATCTAAAGCATCTCTTGTGCTCAACTCCAGTACTCTCCTTGCCCGATCTGAAACAAACGTTCAAGATTGAGACTGATGCATATGATTATGCTATACATGCAGTTCTCAATCAACATAGTCATCCGGTGGAATACCATAGTGAGACACTCTCAGATACTGTCCGGAAATACCCCACCTATGACAAGGAAATGTATTCTATTGTACAAGCTTGTCGTCAATGGAAACATTACATTATGGGAAAGGAGACGATCATCCACACTGATCACAAGCCTCTGTAGTTCATACAACCACAAGGGAAGTTGCAGAACGACCTCCATGAGAAGTGGTCCACCTACCTACAACAGTTCCATATCAACCTCAAGTATAAGACAGTGAGCAAAAATCGTGTCACTGACTGCCTGAGTCGACCTCCCGTGGCTGCACTCACCACTATGCTCCATTCCTGTGGACATGAGGCATCTGATAGGCCCCAACTTTATCAACAAGATCTAGACTTCGCCACCACCTATCAACTCTTGGGTATAGGTGTGACTATCACTGATTTTCACATTCAGGACGGGATGTTGTTCCATCTAGGCCATCTCTTTGTTCCTGGAAGAAAGCGCACAAAGATGATTTGGGAAGCCCATTATATTCAGATGGCAGGACATTTTTGCATGGAGAAAATTGTGGTTGTTCTCTAGAAACATTTTTATTGGCCAAAACTGCGACAGGGTATCAACAAGTATATTAGATATTGCACTGCTCGTGCCATTGCAAAGCCAACCATAAAAAATAAATTCTTATACACCCCTCTTCCTACCCTCGAGAAGCCTTGGGAATCCATCTCGATGGATTACATGTATGACATTCCGTCCACGAAGCAAGGCAATGATTGTGTATTTGTGGTCGCTGATCAGTTTTCGAAGATGGCCATCATCACAGCCTGTAAGAAGAAAATCACAGTGACAGATACTGCCAATATCTTCTTTGAATGAGTGTGGGTCCATTTTGGGATACCACAAACCATCATATCTGACCAAGACAACAGGTTCCTCAACACATTTTGGTCGAGTCTTTGGTCACTGTTGGACACCAAGCTCACTAAATCCACTTCTTTCCACCCCCAAACATATGACCAAAAAAAGGTCATCAATCAGATGATTGTGCACATCCTGTGCATGTAGAACTCTAAGAATCCATGTACATGGGATGAGAGTCTCCCCTATGTTCAAAACAATTACAACAAGGCTCTCCATAGCTCCACCGACCATAGCCCATTTCAGGTGGGATTGGGATTCCAACCCCTGGGTCCCATTGATGTTGCAATACCTATGGACACCACACAAACAAACTCTTCCCATGTTCAATCTGAGATCGACAAAGCCACCCGATTCATTGAGCGGATTCAACACATCTTCCAACAGGTCCATGAGATTTTGAAGAATTTCAATGCTAAGTACAAGCAACACCATGATCAACACAGGGTACCACACCAGTTTTAGGTTGGAGATAAGGTCTGGTTACACTTGAAGAGGGAGCATCTTATAGGGCCCACTCAGAAGCTCCACCCACTTCACTATGAGCCTTACACCATCACCAAGGTTTTGGGTAGGAATGATTTTGAGCTCAACACTCCACCCTTCCTTGGCTTGCACCCAGTTTTGAATGTGGACCTCCTTCGACCATATTTTCCACCATTATTGGACACCTCAGAGATCACAGAATAAATGACACCAACATAGCTCAACCCTGACTGCATGGAATAAGAATCCATTGATCAAATAGTGGACACACATGTCAAGGTCACTCGCTAATAGAGGATCCAACTTTATCGGGTTGTCAAGGCAGGGAAACTCCTACACCAAGGAAAGTGTCTCACCCAGAGCCAAATTCAGAAGAATTTTCCTCACATGATGGTGGAACTCAATGTAATGGCGACCATTGCTTCCTAAGGGGGGGGGGGGGGGNTGGATATTGGTTGCCACCCACCTATTCCAATTGGCTCCTCTTGACATTTTTTAGTTCAAAACGTTCTTTTGTACTTCTTTGTAATTGTGGGTTATACAATTTCAGGTTTGTCTGAAGCCCTACACATCTTGCAGGATAATACTAGTGGCCTCCCACCTAATCCAATTGTCTTATTTTGTATTATTTCATGTCAACACATATTGTTGTACTTCTAGGGCCGTTTTAGGGCCCTAAACATTGTTTTTTTGGCTCGCCATAGGAAAAATATAGATAGAGTCAGAGTTTGACTGCGTAATGCTTATTTCTTTAAAATACCTTTCCAACAAGCTATCACTCACCTAAAATGGAGTTCGTATGAAAAATTTACGACCTCAGGAAGTTGAGGTACCAACTTACCCATAGGGACCCACATAACTTTTGGCATTTCATCTCCTATTGTTAGGTTTTTGGATGTCTAGGGTTTTGGAATTCATGAGTAATATTAAAAAGGCCTTTGGAGCCTCATTGTAATCATCCTTCTCAAATAGATGCACATATCATCCACATCTCTTCTTAGAGATAGATACCACCATTCGAGCAAGTGTTTCAGTTCTGCAATTTTACAATTTCAACCTATTCCATTTATTCAACATAAGATATTGTTCACTGGATATCTCTGTTGTTCTTCATATCTCTGTGTTTATTGTATTCAGTCTATTAATCAATTCGTTCCACTCCTAAATGTGGATCTATTGAGGACAATGTTCCTTAAGGGGGAGGGGATTGTAACACCCCTGTTTCCCCCATCTTGTAAATGTAACTATAACTTGCCAAAACATTTTGGCAGACTGAATATGTGTGAATGTTGGATTTGATGAACCTTTTTTTTGTGAAAGGTAATGCATGTATTCCTGTTATTAATTAAAAATGGATAGTTCTGCATAACTCCTGAAAGGGGGGTTTGCCAAGATAGACCATGATGCTAGGGGAGAGATGGTGAGGGGAACCATAAATGGTTGAGATGACCCCCACCAAACTAGTACCTTACTGGATTTAATTTCTCAGACCCAGAACAATCCTCTAACTGAGAAATGAATTTCTAGTATGGATAATAGTTGGGAATCCCTCCTCCAGAGTTAATGAGGAGATGGGCAGAGTACCCATATGCAAGTCTTCCTGACCTTACCACAATCTGGGGATTCAGACCCACACAATATTTTTGAGGAAGGAAAGAAAGGAAGTGAATTCGTGGGAAGAGGTAGATTTGGGAGGAAAAGGAGTGGAGAGACCAATATCCAAAAGAGGGAAGAACTCTTGCAGCTCTTTGGTTCGGAGGTGAACTAAGAAACAATATTTTTCTGGGTGCAAGAAGCTGGTTGCAGCATTTTCAAGCTGGTAAATGGGGCTGCATAGAAAATGAGTGACTGTGGAAGCACTCGTTGCAGACCCCCTTGCTTGGTAAAGAGAAAACCATTGTGCCAATTTCTTGTGGGAGGAGGAGAGTAACCTTCATCCCTGACTATCACTGAGAAAGAAGAAAGAGTCTCTCTCAGAGAATCATGATCTAGCTAGGGGCTGGTCAATGATAAATCCATTCAGGAGTGGCTGTGCCTACGGTTGGGTGGAAACAAACACCCCTTTCAGTAGCCGCTTCAAGATTTTGGTTTATGATAAGTATTTTCATACTCTGTGTACTGGAATGGAAGTAATGGTTGAATGCCTATGTTTATGGTTAAATTTTACAGTGTTTGATAAATTATTAGAAATGCTTTTTATTATTCTGTAAACTTCTGTATTTACCTAGTCCATGTTTACCTCTACTTAGCAGAAGGAGAACCATTAGACATGGGTCTTTAAAAGAATTTAAGAACAAATCTATGATTTCTGTATTTGTTGAGAAACCCTTAGGGAAATATTCCCAAGGAATGATCTTGTAATATAGGAGTCTGGGTAGAATTCGCTGGAACACCCCGGTCATATCGACCTCTTAACTCACCCTTCACAGGTCTCTAAATTCGAATTCTGTGGAAGGAGGGCACACCCTTCAAACCCTTCACCTATGCGGCTGAGGGATCATGTCCACGGTTCTAACCAAATCATGACTAACTGTTGAGCGTGCAACTTCGAGGCTTGTCCAAGATTCCATATGACCAAGGTATGGGAACCTTGCACTAGGCTCGAAAGGAGCTAAGTTCTTATGACCTCGAAACTCTGGGAATTCGGAGCTCCGGGGTGATGTGACCTTATCACTCTCAAACCGACCGAAGGAAACCTATTGGCTCAATTACCAACGAGTTTGAATGACATCTAGAAGTTTCCATAACCGTGAATGATGGACTTGTCCCACTGTTAAACCTTGACTTACTCACCAATCACGAAGTAACGTGAGATGCAGATCTGAGGGTATTCGTTAGTCTCCCTGGCCGTTGGATCTGTTAGCACTGGAATTTAAACTTTGATTGCTAAAGTTAAATTTCATTACACATCAATAGGTTTATAAGGTAAATTTTAAAATAAGGTGTCAAATGGATAAAACTCAACCCAATAATGTTAAACCACAAGAAATTCTAGATAAGATGCATCAACAAAAGAGGTATTTTCTAAATTGGATCAGGGTTTTGAGGATTTATGTGGATAGAAGGAAGACTTTAGTGAGAAAAATGAAGTAATTCTACCACTAGCATCAGGCTTTACCAGTAGACAAATGAAGGAAAATCTTTAGATACAAGAACTTCTTAAATCAAAGCTTAAACTCTAAGAAAATTTATAACAACATCACAATCAAACTTTCATTGCAATACAACTATAAAACATCATTTGAATCATTCAATGACAGTAAATTTCAGAGTGAAAGAGAAACCATATGGCAGGAAAGAAACTGACTTCTATTAGACAAAAAATCATCAAGTCTGATGCATAAAACTAGAGTTGTCTCTGTTACAACAATATCACTAAAAAGAGTCTTACATCAACCATTCAAACCTCTACACTGAGTTGTAATTCCCCTTTTATATCCTAGGCTATGAATGATAGTTTTACAATTCGAGCCCCATATACTAACATAGGATCCCACATCATGAAGCCAGGGTGATTACAACTGTTCAACAAAAAAMTAACTGACTGCTAAAAACTAGGCTTAATGCTGCTAACTACCCCAACATCATTAAATAGGCTTGATGATGTGTCCCTTGAGCGCATATTATTCTTGTCAAGTGTCCCTCCAGATTTAAACTAACYTTAAAGCAACTGTCCCATACTCCCCTAGCTATCTGGAAATCGTTGATCCTCTTGAAACCTTCAAAATAAAAGTTCACAACATATCTTGTAGCACCAACAGTATCRGCCAGTTTGTAGCGAAGTTCACAACGCTTAACTGGATAAAATAGTTCGCAACGCCAGGCACTGCGAAMTTTCGTTTAACTTCTTAATGTATTTAAAAGGCAACCAAAACACCCAAAAAACCGTCTTCAGAGTTAGATATGCCTGTAGAAATTTCATAATTTGGTGTATGAGTGAAAAACTCAACCATAGGCATCATACTTCCTCAAAATCTTAAAAAATGCAAGGAACAAGCTTTGTCCAAAACTAAAACTCTTTAAGACATTTCAATTTTACTTCCTGAGTTTGGAACTCCTTCTTGTGGCATCTTGGGCCAACACATTCAAATTCCTTTTGGCTAGTTCTTCCTTAAAAGGTTGCAGCTTCAGTTTAAGTTTTCTGATCCGAGCTTGTAAATCTTCGTTTTGTCTGTATAATTTCTTAAGTTTCCTATGGAGAGGTAGAAAAATTATTTCTACAAACCCAGCCTTCTCAATAGTTTCCAGATACATATCCATAAGATCATTCAACTTTTTCCTTTCAACCATTCCTTCTCCTTTCAAATTATCAATTTCATTTCTAGCCTCTTTAAGCTGTTTGTTAAGTGTTTTAAAGTTAGGGTTTTCTGGAGGAGTGGTTATGTCTATAACCTCAATGTGATTTTCAACAACTACRACTTTACCTTTAACTTTTCTCTTGATGGGAGATTCCACTATGTCCTCTTTTTCAATACTTTCTTTCTTTGTTGATGACCTGGTGAAAGGCCTCCTAACTTTAGCTTCAACTGCAACATATAGTGAGGGAAAAAGTAACCTCCTTCCTTTTAAGCCTATGTCTCTAGTTGATGAAGTCTCAATTGACTTTGGGCCTGATTTGGGTGAAACCTCCCTTTGTGGAGAGTGATAAAATCCTCCTTCTCCTTCCTATTCATTTGTTGCTTCATCATTTTTCACAACACCTTTATTTTTCCTCTTCTTACTTGTCTCTGTGTGTACAATGCTATCATTCTGAAGAGGGCTCTATACCTTGGATTGTGGATTAGGAGAAAAATTCAATTGAAAGTTTGAAGGAGAAATGAACTGCTCCCAATCAATGTTTTTCTTCTTTAACTCCTCCATCACAATAATTTTAATCATCCTTGAGTGAAAAACACTTGGGTCAACTGCCTTGGACTTATCCTAGACTTTGTCATCCATTTTTCCAATGCTTCTAAACAAATAGAAAGGAATATTCATGAGGTCTTTGCCTGTGAGGTGTAGTAGAAGTATTATGTGGTACTGATAAATCATGTTGAATATTCCTTCACAGGTAAAATATCTTTGGATTACCCTTAGCATCTTGTAACAACCTTCAATCATGTGGCTCCTAGGCACTCCTTTAGATAGATTGTCTCCCTGATATTATTTGGAGAAGGTTGCATTTAGGTTCATGGCATTAAACCACCTTTCACCAGTATTTGGTATTACAGTAGCTATTGTTATGGTCACTTCATATACCTCAAGTTATAATGCCCCAATCTTGGTTTTGGTTCCATCAAAATTCAAATCAAATTCCCTAGCCACCTCAGGGTGTCCACTCTACATTTTCTGATAGAAACTAAGACATCCAACTCTTTGGAAGAATTCCCTAATAAGGGGTTCAAAATAAAACATCTTCATTTCATAGGGATCAATCCTCACAATTCCCCCTCCCTTGTGAGCCTTATTTTGCTACGAAGTATCCATTGATGTTATATGAAGAAAATTTAACCACCAATTTTTAATGATGCAAGAGGCAAAACAGAAAAAACAGAGGACTTAGCGTTTTGATGGATGATCTTTCTCAAATGGTTGGTTCTGTCTAAGGATTTATGTGTTTATAAACCTATTTGACCTCCAGGATTAAGAAAAGATAGTTGATAATCAAGGAGATGAAAGAAGACTACACAGAAACATGAAGGTATAAGGAAACAACTTGTTGTAAGAAAGGTCTTGTCCAATACCTCACTATCCTCTTGCAAAATTCACCATGACTTTACCAACAAACAATTTTTTAATTTCAGAATATATAGAATTGAATTTAAAAATGGATATCTTTATGAAAACAAGATGGTAAAAGGTTCTGGGATAGGGGATTAACAGTGCCAAGTTACTGCATAGAGTTTGTAGTGCCAAAATAGGGGGTTCACAACAAATTTCGTAGCGTAAGAAAAATTAACTGAATATGAGATAGGAAAGGTGACCGGAAACCAAGGTTTGTTTAAGGTTTTGGTTAAAAAGACTCAGATATCATGCAATTGGATGAGATCATGACAACAGGGTAAGTGGGAAAGTTTGTAGCGAGGGTCACTAGTTCACACGCCCAAGAGAAGAAATGATAAACAAATCCTTTCTTGTCCTTCAACTAAGCTAAAAATACTCATGGAGTACTTGGAGGCTGTGACTTGAAGACTGATATACTTGAGCCTGAACGAATTTGTTTGCAGATAGTATAACCTCCACATCGGCTTCTCCATCCAGTTCGCAAAAATTTTCGTAGCGCCTGTCTGAGAGCACCTTGGTTTGCAACGCTGAGCTAGAAGTGATTTGAAAGCTTGGAAAAAACAGTTAAAAGATTTAATGATGAAATCCAAAGCTATATTTTTAAAAATATAAGTGTTGAAAACAAAGAGATCTTTGCTAACAAGGCTCATGAGCACAATGATGGTGATGAAAGCATAATGTACTTTGGATGCGATACGAACTTTCTAATGAGATGGAAGCATACAAAATGAACATGATTTGACCTTCTAACGAGCAAAGGGACAAAGTGGAGGGGTCTTAGTACATCATGGAAGAGGTGACATGTCAAGGTGGTAGTGGAGGCATAAAAGATACAAAAGATGAAGGCTTGTCTAACTAAACATGAAGATCAAGATATAACCCAAGGATAATAGGTCAACATCAACACTAATCTTTATTTGTGTTAAAACCCAAAAAATGACTATAAGGAAGAGGACAAAACCAAAAATTTAAACAACACTAATGACCTATATAAAAAACCTAAAGATTTTTTGACCCAATCAATTCCATGTGATAACATGATCTACGCCGAGGTCAGTCTGACGTTGACTACTTCGAGAGAACAAATGTGTCATAACACCAAATTCCTGAAACGTCAGAGTTGCGAATTAATGTGAGCCGTGGATCTCGGGAGTCCATTGAGAAACCCTCTTAACTGTCTGATCAACCAGTGGAGGGACTCACATACAATACTTCAGTGAAGTCCTACTTCGAGAGAGCGAAGCCATCATAACACCAAAACTCTTGAATGTCAGAGCTGCGAATTAACGGGAACCCTAGATCTAGGGATGTGTCAAGATCTTCCCTGACCATTGGATCTATGTCAAGGTCAGTCCGACGTTGACCAATCTAGGAGAAAGGGGGTGGTAAGCAACAGATCCCCGAACACTGAAGTTATGAATTAATGAAGGCCATAGATCAATGGATCTACATGGATGCATATCGACCATGAGATCTAAGGGCATCGAAAGGCTATCAGTCCAGAGTGATGTGCCACAATGACATCACCTAGGGTGACATGGATCCATGCTTGACATGCCACGTGTCACCTTGATTCGTACTTTTCGTAGACCCTATGTTCCCATTAGAACATGACACGTGTCACCCATTTACGTGGCCATGTGTCATCTCTGCCTTTCTGCGTGTCACCCCCTGGCACATATTCGTTTGGTCCATTTGGCGGGTGGAGTACTCGGGACCCACTTGTCCTTGCCTCTACATTTAATACGCTTCCACATTTAAGGGTGGACCCTTCGGGAGTCTAGGACTTCAGAACTTCAGAGGATTGGGGTATAGTGTCGTAAATAAGCCGAAAGGACAGAAATCCAGAGCCACGTGGAAATATTTCTAGCCCCTTCGAGAGTTTGGGATTTCAAGACTCCGGAGGATATGCACGTAGAAAGGAAAAAGGGGCGTTCAACGTCGAACACCGAATTCCCCTTTAGCTTATGTGTTAAATGAGGATCAAGTCCCGTTGTTGGATTGAATGGTGGATGGAATTCCACCGTGGATGTAGGAACACTGGGGAATCTCAGGGACTTTGGGGAACTTGGGTTGGTACGAATGAGATGGACCCACATGGCCCCTTGACTAATAACGCTCGAAGATATTCAAGAGGCCATAAATTGTAATCCAGAACTCAGATTTGAGCCTATAAGCATACGTTAGAAATCTACGGTTGAGTAGAAGAGGATGGAAACCTCGAAAGGAGGAATTGAGACGATTAAGGAAATCAAAATTTTAATTCCCCACCCCAAAAAATGGAACTTATGGGTCAGGTTTGTTACAACAATTATCATAGAATAACCATACACTGAAAACCTCAACTATAACAATGCAGTGGAAATAACAAGATCTAGAAATATTAACCATGCACAATAGACACAAGAACACAAGAGCTTATCCTAGGAAACCAAACCTTGGGAGAAAAGCCAACAACCTTTATATAGAAAAATTTACTTCAAGATATTATATTACCAGTACATCACCATCAATAGCCAAAATACCATACAAAGAATATCCTCCCCAAGGCTAGCATCACCAAGACCTAGTGCCTCAATCATATGACCAAGAATAACCAAGCAAGAGCTTCTCCAAGTGTGGCACACTCCCCAAGATAACCAGAACTAAGATATAGAGAAAGAACACAACTGCAGCTACAATTTCCTTTTGTGCATTGCAGAAAGGAGAACTATATGCCTATCCAAATGAAATGAGCAAGTCCTGTATTTATACTAATCTGGGCACCAGTTTGGGGTCGATTTGTTTTTTTCCTAGGTCTTCAATTACTTTATTATTTTCCCGTGGGGCCAACTTCTCTTCCTAGGTCTTCAAATTCTTCCTAGGGCTTCTGTAATGGTGTAGATGGGTCTTCTTGTACTTTCTTGTGGAGAATGACTACCCAAAGTTTCGAATCTCCAACACTAGCCTAGAGTTAGTGGCTGGAGTTTTCTTGGTTTCTCTAGCTAAGGTTTTGGAGATCTTGAAATTGTATAAGCCTTTAACAAGTTGTGAGTTTGTACATGTACTTCATCTCTTATATATAAATGAAATGTCTTTATTGTCCAATAATTGTGTATTTGCATATTTCATTTTCAACATAGTTACCAACTTAAAGAGAACTATGACCTCAAAACGAGAACTATGGCTCTCAAAACCCATAATTTTGTGTCAAAAACACCAAAATCAACCCCCAAATAAAAATTTGGTCCTACCAATAGCACCGTTTTATTTGCAAGGTTAGAATTATAACAATTTTCCACCATGACTTTAAATCCCTATAAAATTGCAAAAGAAAATATTAAAATCAATCCTCGAATCAGAAAGTGGTGTT
Organism: Picea mariana; assembly: GCA_032191745.1. NCBI lineage: Eukaryota > Viridiplantae > Streptophyta > Pinopsida > Pinales > Pinaceae > Picea > Picea mariana. The sequence continues at coordinate 226,511 of JASDQU010739346.1, read as the reverse complement.
TACAACATCACCTCTCTCTTCTTCAGGGTTAAAATTACAACCTATTTGAAATCATGGTTTATACAACCAATATCATTCCAAATGAAAACCTTAAAATTGACTTCGAAAATGAACACTAATGCTACTGGTAACACTCTATTTTCCCTAGGGTTAACATTACAAATTATTTGATACTATGGCTTGACCACTGTTAGAATTGAAAAATGAAACCTCAAAATCATCCTTCGAATTGAATCGTAGTGCTACAAATAACACATTCATTTTTGTTTCTGGATTAAAATTGCAACGTTTTTAAAACGATGGTCTAAAAAAATAAGTCTTTTTTAACAAATACTGGGAAATTTATATTAATTAAAAGAATGTAGTCAAGGCATACGATGGAATTTTACCCAAAAGGAAGCCAACCATGGTGTGATTGTTCAAAAACTTGTTGAAACTTCCTAAATAACTGGTCACATCCCCTCCAAAATGGAGTAGAGACCCATAATTCTGTAGTCGCATACTAGAGTTTTTCTATATCCAGTAGCAAAGAGTAAACTAAATAGAACATGGCTGACATATAATTATAAAGATGAGAAATTAAGTACTATATTCCCTTATCTTTTTGTTTTGGGGATTCTTTTTTCTATGGAGGGTATTGTTGGTTCCCAATGCCTAGAACAACATGACTTAAAATCAACTGGATCCAAGGACATACTGAAGGTGAAGTGGTTGTAATCACACCATGTTGTTGTCCAGAGGCTAAAGTATCCTATTGTTGCTTTATTTCTCTTACCTATGCAACATAGTTACCAACTTAACGAGAACTCTACAAAGTTCTCGTTTTTTGGGGGATCCAAACCCCGTTTTTAAAAATGGTGCTACCGATAGCATCCCCCCTTTGTTTTTGGGTGTTTTTTTGATATTTTAAATTTTTCGATCCACAATGTTTCCACATTATTTTTTTTAAATGCTTATTTTTCATCTATTTTCAATTTTGTCTAATTTGTTTTTTTAATTCAATGGTGTTTTTAGTCATTTTTCATGCTTCTTTCAATCTTAAAAATATTTTTTACCATTTATGTTTTTGAAGTTACGATTTTTCATATAATTTTGTCTTGTAAATTAATTTATTGTTCCATACTTTTTAAATATAGTGAAAAACATCATTTTTAACACATTGTTTACCTTTACTTCAATACATCGAAAAAAATTGTAGTTAAATAACACTATTTTTGAATATTTAGCAAAAAAATTTACAATTTATAGCCATATATAATAAAAAACCTACACATTTTAGTACATATTCCTTAAAATAACATGTCAAATAAAACATTTTTATGGACATAAGTGAACAAAAAAAAGTCAAAATTTTATAAAAATTATCATTTTCTTTCATATTTTTATACATTTGAAGTAAAAAAATGAGAACATTTAATAAAATTTTCCAATGTATAGTGATTCACATACAAATAAAACGAAAAACAAAAACAATAAAAAGATTCATCACAAAACAACAATAGATACATCTTTATTATTATTTTAAAATATGAAAGTCAAAACATTACAGTTATAGCTCATCAAAATTTTGCAAAATTGAGCATCATCTTTAAAGACATCTTAAACCTAATAAACAATATCATATATCCCAAATTCATCATTCTCAACAGACACATTGTCATTTTCTTCAACATCATTTTGTGCTTCCATTGTGTCATTTTGTTCTTCCATTGGCTCTTTGATATCCACAAGTTCTCCAAAGTGATCCTTTCCAATAATTCCTCCTAATGGTACTTGAGGTTCCTTTGACAATTTTTCCACCTATGATTCACTAAAATTTCCTTTCCTCAAGACAACTTCTTGCATTTCATCTGAAAGAGCTGGAATAACATTACTTCTTTGTTGAATAAAACTGCATTGCATTGGGTCACTTTCAATGGCTATGCAATTCCTTCCTTTCTGTAGGCAACACGCTAATGTTGTACCTAATCACCAAATACAAAATAAATAATGAAGTTAGATACTGTAAAAATACATAAATTACAAATGATATAATATTGAAGTATGATTTCATAAATATTAGATCATAATTCTTACCTGAACCCGAGAACAAATCCAAAACCCAATCTCCTTCATTTGAAAATGTATCTATAATATATTTAATTAATGGTTGTGGTTTTTGATAAATGTTAACCATATCTCCTTTCAAATCGTTTTCCTCATTTGTTAGATTTCTAACCACATCATCGTATACCAATATACTACTAGGAGTCTCTTTATCCTTTGCATTGCCAAGAATAGAATTATAAGAATCATCTTTTTTCCAGGTTGCAAGACGTATACTCTCAAAATCACATTTAAATGATTCTCTATTGGAGCGATGAATATTAGGCTTGTGCCTATAACATAAATAAGTGCAAATTCAGTTAACTTGTGAATTATTAATTTCTTTTTCTAATCTTAATTCCTAAACATACACTTTCAATATCTTACCAAATAAACTGCATCCTTGTCTTTTCTTCCCCCTTGAAGCTTGATTGTACTAATCCTTCTTGTGTGTCTTAATGAAATACTAGAAATCCCAAAATGGCAATGTTGTAACTTCCGTAAATCCCATAACCACTTTATTGAAATCTTCTTAAGTATAAGGCTTAATATCATATCCAATGTTTTGGATATTATAACCACGAGGCATATCTGCAATAACTAGGGAGTATTATTTTTTAGGAACACTATTTGCAAGTTGTTCAAAATCACCTAATATCACTTTATATTGAAAATTTTCGAGCCCATTCCAAATGTAGTGATCAAAGGTATCATCAAGTTGAACATTTTGAACACGTCTCCTTTTTTCACTTTCAAACTTGGATTTTTGAATAAAACTTTTGAAAGTTTCAGGTACTCTATCTGCATTCTTCTTTGGCATATTTAATGAAACAAAAAAACATATAGTTATATATCTATAACTATTAAAATATAAATAAATAAACTTACAAACGAATAATATGAATTTAATAAATCAACATACCTTTTTGAGTGCAACAAAAAATTGTTTGAATACTGCTGAAGAGCTTGAATCTGGATAGTTGAGTTTAACATCATCCCAACTTTCTTCATTCAACATCTTGACCATTTCCTCTTGTATTCTCATATACACCTTGTGACTAAATAAAACAAAAATAATATTAAATTGATATGTTAAATTGAAAAAAATAATTTTCTTGTCCCAACATAAATAAAAATAACTCAACAAACTTACTTTTTAAATTCATCACTCATTTCTTCCATTGACAATTCTCCCGACCTAACACGTGATAATATAATTATGATAAGTTTATCATCCTTCACTCCTTGTATTGATCTCCAAGGTGTTATAGTCATATCATCTAGAAGATTTTTTTATGTTAGGACCCGTCTTACTTGTGCCACATATCAATGGTTTAGCCTTCTTAACTCTCTAAATTTTTATACTAATATTTTCCCATAGGGAGAAGATCTCATCTATAAAATCCCATACATGTCCAGTTATAAATCCCAATTGAAAATAATTATCCACAACTCTAAATATATTACTTCCTTTGTTATTTTTTCTTTTGTATTTTCATCATCAAGTGGGAATCCTATTTCCATACAACATTGCTTCCGAAACTTGCAACACTTGATCTCTCTCCACGACATATTTCAAAAAATTCATTATGGATAAATCTCACCCTTTGAATGAAAGTTATAGACATTCTGTAATTATTGTCTGTGTTATGATCCCATGCTAGTAACTTTGCTTTTGAGTCTGTTAAACCGACATAAATTATGCATTTAACTGTCTCAAAAAGAGGATTGTTGGGATATTATTGCATCAATTCTCTTCTAGCCTCTGCAAAATGATTTCCTCCAATCACATAATATTTGTAGTCAAAACATTTTGATCTATCAAATTATTCCCTCATAGGAAATTCCATTGGGTCAACAAGAACTAGGTAGTCAACCACATGTGAATATGGATTGTAACTAACCAATTCTTTCAAATTGTGAATATGCAAGTGTTGTGGTTTTCTAATTTGATATTTTTCTTTCCCTTCTATGGGTTTATAAAGTTGTTTCACATTCAAATGAAATGTGTGGCCATCATCAACTAAGTTTGCCATCCTCATTATATTTCAAATGACATTTTGTGTTGTTTTCATAATACCATCTGCTAGATCAACACCTGATGATATTATTTCTCTGCTACCTTTAGGACTTTCACTATAATACTGTGAGCTAAAGATGGATTCTTAAACATTATCAACATTTGTTTTCTTCCTCTTATGATTTAAATGTGTTTCATCTAAATCAATGATTTCTTCATAATCAATAGGAATAGACTCATCATCATCCATCGCTCTTTTGCGTTTATCTTGTTTATTCTTGCGAGAAGGAGTGATAACCTCATTGGGACCAATCTTAACAAAATCTTCATTTGGAGTTTCCTCATTTTCAAATGTAACCCTTTTAGGATTTCTAGAATGGAGATTTTTCTTTCTTCTTTCATGTTCTTCTCTGTCTACTCTTGCAGGTTCAACCTCCATTACTTTCTTTTTCTTTTTCCTTCCTTCTTCTGTCTTTTTAATATGAAAAGCGTTGATGACATCCATGATATTATTATTTGTAGAGTAAATCCCCACTAACATATGTGAAAGTCGTTCAACAAAATCCTATAAAAATAAAATATAACATTTTCATGTTAAATAAAATTAAAACATTACCATGATACTAAAAATAATAAATGACACAAAAATAAAAATAAAAAACTTACATTGCCTATGTCAATGTCATCAACGATGGATGCACATAATTCTGAAAACATTCATTCTTGATATAATTGCTCAATTTGAAACAATATCTAAACTTGATATAAGTTCTTCCTTGTTTGACAAGTGCATAAAAAATATCTGTGGCTGGCACCAAACATATATCTCGTAACAAGCCAAGTGCCTGATAATTTCCTTGCACATGTTCTAATTCAACACAATACAAATATATATGATCTGCATTATTTCCTTGCTTGTCTTTAACAAACCAAGAAAATTTCAGTTTGTTTTCACCTTCCACAGATTTCCACTCTCTAACATTCTTCATTGCCCTTGATAGCTCATGTGTTATGCTACCATTTTGTTGCCTAACATTCATGGAGGTTCCAGTTAGAATTTTCGATGCCATTATTGCAGGTCGTGATCCAGATATATTCATAGATAATCTCTTTCCTGCCATTTTCTTATAAGATAAAAAAAAAGATTAGGCCTTTTAAATTATAATAAACTAAAAAAAAAACATTGAATATAAGAACTAATTTAAAAAAAAAAAAATTCTTTTAACCCATATTTAAAAACATTTGACCCATGGAGTTATTAGTCTTATGTCAGCACCGTGCCTTGGCCATGGGGGTCTGGGGATATTCCCAACATCAACCTAGCCCAACCAACCCCGTGGCCAAGCCGTGGGCACGCCCATGTCTTGGCCACAGGGCTGGTCAGGCTAGGGAGATGTCGGGCATCGCCCCAACCCCCTTGCAGCTAAGGCACGGTCCAAGCCCTGGGTGTGCCCAAGGTTTGGACGTGGGGGCTGGGCATCGCCCCAACCCCCACGGCCAAACCACAACCCCACGGACAATCCCCAGACATTGCCCAGTAACCACCATGGGCCAAAACTAAAAAAATTTTAAGTAAAAACCAATAAAAAAAGATAATTTTTTTAACAAAACTATACTTAAATTTGACTTCTTTTTTTTTTTCAAAAAATCTTAAGGATTTTGTTAAAATATTTTGAAAAAAGTCTCAATTTTTTTAAAAAAGTTGGGATTTTTTTAGAAAAAATTAGAAAACATCTAAAACAATTTAATGTTTTTTAATTTTCGCATGAAAAATTAATATGTGATTCAAAGATGATCTTGTAATTGTTGTTTTGGTAAATGGTAATAATTTTAAAAATAACTAACCTATGAAATGATAGATTCTCCTCAGATGTCTTTTTGATGTTTCTCCCTTGTAGCTTGCTCTAAATCCTTTAACGAATACTACCCAAGATATCACACAATGTAAAAAGATAAAACAAGATTGTGTATATATAACACAAATGATATAAATTACTTTTAGTATAACAAATGCGGGATAAAAAAAATTAGGTATATTGTCTACATATATAACTAAAATTATATGGATCATTGCTATGTTTAATGAAGGTGGGATAAATAAATAAACATGAGAAATATTGTATTTAACATGTAAATAACGAAATAAAAGAGTAAAATTAATTTTTAATTTTTAAGGGAAAATAATAAAGCGAAAAAATTAGGGGGAAATTTTGGAGGGAAAAAATTGAAGGGGAAATTTTGGAGGGAATATTTTGGGGTGAAATTTTGGGGGGGAAATTTTAGAGGGAATTTTTTTTTTGTCGGGGGAAGGTGATTGAGAGGGAAAAGATCATTATGCAAGTTATAAGAATGTCATTGGGAGGGTGATCATTTGTATCATTCTATGTTCTTAGAGAGAAGGGATGGATTCGTCAGATAAAGAAGATTTTATTTATGAGACATTAACAAATTGTTCGCATACCTCTTATGTTGGGACTATGAAATGCGATAGGAATGTTTGTAATGCAAATGAGGCATGATATTTTTCAGCTAGTCAGAAGTTTGATCATAGTGAAAGCAATTTTATTGAACATGTTTCTCATGAAAGTCCTAAATTAGAGGAATTTGAAGGCACCGATGATGAAGAGGAGGAATATGATGGTGATAAATCTATTTAACAGTTTAATAGTAATGAAAATATTCAAAATGTAGGTCAAAGGGGAGACTATAATCAACGCTTAAATGAATGGGATGAAAATGTTCTCCAAGTGAGGAGTTTCAAGGTGCCGATGAAGATTTCCAAGGCACCAATGAATATGATGGAGAATTTCCCTAAAATGGAAACTTTAAAAGCAATGAAGATGATTATGACAATGGTGGGCACTCTTTCCCGAGTGGGGAATTTAAAGACAACAATGTTGGTGATGATGAATTTCCTCCAAGTGAGGATTTTGAAGGTACTAATGATGATTTTCCTCCAAGTGAGGATTTCCAAGGCACAAATGAGGATGATGAAGAATCCCCCCCAAGTGGGGATTTTAAAAGTAATGATGACGATTATGGAAATGATGGACAACCTTTCCCGAATGAGGAATTTAAAGGAAGCAATGTTGGTGATGATTATTTTCCTCCAAGTGAGGATTTTCAAGGTACCGATGAGGATAATGAAAATTTTCCTTCAAGTGAGGATTTTCAAGCCAGTAATGAGGATGATGAATAATATCTCTCAAGTGGAGATTTTCAAAGTAGTGAATATGATTAAACCATTGGTGGACACTATTTATTGACTGATAAATTAAAGGGAAATAATGTTGTCGATGTTGATTTTCCTCCAAGTGAGGATTTTCAAGATAATGATGAATATTTTCAAGGCACTAAGCAAGATGGTGAAAAATTTCACTCAAGTGGGGATTTTGAAAGCAATGAAGATGACTATGTCAATGGTGGACACAATGTTGATGATGATTTTCCTCCAAATGATTATGTTGATAATGATGTTCTCAATCATTCAACTGCAACAAATCAAGGTGATCGACATTCTCTAGTTCAGTCTCCTGACAATGTTTTGCTTGATATTATTTCCGGTGATAAGGAAAATCCTTATAGTAAGGATGATGAAATAATGGAGACATTGCAAAGAAACATTGTGTCTAGGACTAGGACTAGAAATTTTTATATCAATCCAAATCATTCTAGTTATACAAGGTCTAGGAAATAATTTCTCACTAAATCAATTTCCATAAGTGAATTTATTTCAAGTGAATGTTTTCAAAAGAATTATTTGAAAAATATGGACTACATGTATTCCTTGAATAAAAGGAAGACATATTTGTCAATGAGTAAGAGCATGCAAAATTCATATTTGATGGGGTGCATGATATCCACCAATACATGATATGACTATCGCATTGGGAGTATTTTACTTTGCAGAAAGGCTTTCAAAAAAATTCACTCAATTGGTAATCTTCGTCTATCAAGAATCCGGACAAGGTTGGAAAAATATCCTTCATTTTATTCAAAGGTACATCATGGACAAGAGAGTGGGCCATTGACAAATACTACATTGTCATGGATGCATGATTTCTTTTCCAAACATGGAGAGTTTATGCTAGGTAGAGACACAATACATATTCCAGATAATTTCTCAAGGAGGGAAATCTACAACTTGTACAAAAGATATGCTGAAGGTGTTGAAGGAATTGGTAATTTTATTACATATGCATATTTTACAATTCAACAATGTCTGTATTCCTAAGAAGTCAAGTATGGGGATTTGCAATATATGTGATGCTCTTAAATAAAGAAGACATAAATCTGAAGAGGCAGAAAGAGGTATGTATTTACTATTTTTTTTTATTTAAATTGAATAGTTATCAACTACGAAAACATATGAACAATATTTTCATTTTATTTCATGTGAAGATTCCATAGTCAAAGAACTTCAAGAACATCAGAATCAACAATCAAGTGAAAGGAAAAAGTTTTACAAACATTAGAACAAGTGTTATGATGCTCCAAACAAATATTTAGGTATGATAATTGATGACATGGATCAGAAGAAAACACTTCTACCACATTTTGTTCGTACACCAAAAAAATTACAGGAAGATAATTTCATTTAGTTTCACTTGGTTGGTTGTATGGTTTCTAATGGAAAAATGTGTCCAAGGGTTTACTTCACAGCTCCAAATATTCATAATGATGCAAATCTGACCATCACTATAATTCATCATGTGCTCACTCACTAGTCTAGATATCTTCCTCAAGTTCTCTATCTACAGTTGGACAACACTAGTCGTGAAAATAAAAATCAAATTGTGTTTGGATATCTTAGCATGCTTGTTGAAATGAGAATTTTTCAAAAGGTGAAAGTTGGTTTCCTTCTTGTTAGACACACTCATGTTCATATTGATCAAATGTTCAATTGTTTTTTCAGTAACATTGAAGAGGAAAAATGTTGGAAGCCTACTATCATTGATTGAATGTATTAAGAAAGCATACATTCAAGAGCCTATTTTTCATATATTAGAAGAAACTGTTGACACGCAAATATTTATTCAGGGATCACATCGTGAAGAAAAATGTATTGAGCAGCTTAATGGCATTAGACTCCAACAACAATTTTTTTTCAAAAAAATTGATGGGAAAACACTTATATGGGGAAAGAAGTATTCAACTACTACAAAATGGAGGCCTTCATCAGGTTTAACATTTTTAAAGTTCATTCTAGATTGTTCAATATTTGCATCAAAGTTATTATTTTTATAATCAGTTGTTGAAATCCATAATGCACAGAGGCATAATAGAGATGTAGATTATTCTGAATGCCCGGAAAAAATAAAAAATTCCATTAAAGATACATATGAGTACTTTGATGTTGTTGATTCTGTTTGGTGGGAGTATTTTTTCAATAGTCAAAGTGACATAATTTCAAGCTTAACAAATGAAGATACAATGTTGAAGACTCCATTTCATTGGACACAAAATATGCCAAATGAATTTGAAGAAACAAACATTGTTGAAGTTCAACAAGAATCTCAAGGTGTTAATGAGTTTACACAAGAAGATGAAAGAGAAATGTATATTGGTTCGCGAAGGTCACGTGCACAATATGAATACATGGAAGACCTTTATAGGGGTTTAATACAAGATATTAAGGAGGGTAGCATGATCACAGTTTTTAGCGACTGAAGATCCACATGGTTAACCATTTTGGATTGGAAAGGTTATAAAGATTGAGAAATAAAATGATGATGTTATTGCAATTGAAGTGCATTGGTATGCAACAAGTACACACCCATTAAATGGCGTGTACAAGCCAGAGATGGTTGTTGAGAAACATGTCAATAGAAAGAGGAAAATAAAGGGTCAAAATACAACTCGTCATCGCACTGACCTCTTAAAATTAGATGACGTTGACATACTTGTTTATGACTTCAATTTGACAAAGAGATGAACTCTTAGCTCCAAGACAACAAAGATTATCAAGATGTTGCTACCACAAGAAATAAATGCAAGGTGGGAATCTGCTGAACATAGTCATAGATCTAAAATGCATTTGACATCTGAAATGTTGGGCATGCATGTACTAGACTCAGATGGTGCATTCATCAACAATGGAGAAGAGTATGTATCATCTACATATTCATCCAATCATTCATCTGAAGACAATGTAGACTCTGATGGTATTTCAGAAACCATGAGTCAATCTGAATAAGTGTATGAAACATTTTATGTATTTTTGATCCATATGATGTTTGTATGGTAACTAGAAATGAGCATTGAACTTACATATGATCTTACATGAAGTTATGAATCTTTTTTTATGTTTTATGAATTATATGTTTTGATTATGGATAATATCATAAAATTTCTTGGATCATATGTTTTGAATATGGACAATATAACAATATTTTTAATAAATAATTTATGTTTCATTCAATGTAACTTGTATTTACTTTTTTTAATTAAAAGTAAAAAAATTATTAAAAAGTGACGTTGAGTTTTTAAAGTATATTGTGATATTTTCATGGCATTATGTATTACCTTGTGCTTTGAGTGATAATAAGATTTAAAAAGTAAACATTTAAGGGTTAATTTTATGATTTTGTTTACAATAACGATGAGTTCTTTTACCACTTTATAAAAATGTGTCATTTTCATACCCCAATTTTAGAATGGGTTCTACCAATAGAAGTACTTTTCAATTTGATGGTTGATTTTTGAGGTTTTGTTTTTAATGGTACCAATTTCTAAAAAACAATTTCAAATTATCTAAAATTTTAACGTTTTGAATTTTTATTTTTTTTCAAAAACAACTTTTTTTAGGTGCTGATTTTAAGGGTTTTTTGAGCTACTGTTTGAGTTTTGAAGGCCATGTTTGAAAAATGTTGTAATTTTGACCCTATTTAAAAAAATAGTGCTACCGGTAGCACCACTTTTTGATTTGGGGGTTGATTTTGATGTTTTTTATGCAAAAATATGGGGTTTTTGGGCAAGAGTTCTCGTTTTGAGGTCACATTTCTCATTAATTTGGTAACTTTGTTATGCCACCAATGTGTCCAACTATTCCTTCTGAGTGACCATCGTGCCCATGTGTGATTCAAATTTGAAGTTGAGACTGTAATCAATTTTCCACTACTCCTGAATGTGGGTGTGGAGGATGGTGGACAATTCGATAAGTGTTCTATCATACCACTAAATGCAAGAATAAATAAGATGTGGCTCGTTAGGGTCCATTTTATCCATGCCTGAACCAACCAATCAAAATTTCCAATACCAATTTGTTTCTTGGAACAAGTACCAATGATACAAAATTCCCTTTGTATCTCTGGTTCCATAATGTTCGAAAGCATAGGATTCAAAAAGAAAATGGGAAGATTCCCAAAGGAAAAGAGGCTCCAAACTCAACAAAGGAACAAAGCATGTCAAGCTGATACCGAGATACAAAAATATAGAGAGGAAAGACACCAAGAAATGAACGAGGGGGCGATACATAATTACATAATGAAACCATAAATCTTTAGAGAACTAGAGGAAACAAAGGAGACAGGGAGGGATCCAATAAATTTCTACCAACCCAATCCAACTACAAAAATTCCAAGTTGAAATGACCCGAATTTGGAAGGGAAATAAATGAAAAGAAAGATTTGTTTCTGAATTCACTCCATACCTGGATGATGAGAATGAATAAGATGGAGGTCCTACATTGATACACCAATGTTCAAGCTCTCCATGAACCAACTAAGCTAAATAAAACCAATGACATGAGCCAACAAGAATAAACCAATGAAACATGATCCCAACTCAACGTTCAAAAATCAAAGTGGAGAGTTCATTACTGAAGGTGGAAATTGGATGAAGAATATATTGGGGATGTGGGAGCATTGCACGAGTATTCCTTTCTATGTGGGATCCTTGAGTGAGATTGTGTGCCACTTGTTGTAATGATTTGATATCCCAAAGGGTGGAAAAAAACTATGGGATTGGATTTTCATAGTGAGGATTGTTAACATAATAACCACGCCCCCCCCCCCCNAATTAGCTCTTAAGTCTGTATTGCCATTGTGTTCATGTAGTACATGGTACCATGCTGATTTTTCTATTTTTTGACAAAGATATTGGACCCTTTCCATAATTGAGACAATATGGATCTCAAAGGGAAGTGAGTTGGAGATCATGTGATGAATAATTAAATGGGGATCCCAGAAAATTATGAGCTTCCTGATATGCATGGAGATAGCTAGACATAATCCTTTCAACAATGCATATGCTTCCGTCTAATTGTTGGTCATGACCACAAGATGCCATTATAAGATCTATTTTAATTCTCCCCTGGGATTGTAAATAGCCCCTCCCACACCTAACTCCCTGATAAAAAAAATTTAAAAAATCAACATTGTTATAAACAAAATGCTAAAATAAATAAATGTTGGAAATATGGAAATAGCAGAGAGGATGCAGAATGTCAAGGTTGTCATTGATGGCAATCGTCTATGGCAGAAGAATCTAGATGATGATAGAGCAATATCCAAGCGGAGTGATGAAGGGTAGTCGACTTGATAGGAAGATGGTCGAGGTCGAGCGAAAGAAATAAGTCGCAGTATAAGGAGGTCAATCGACGAAGAATGACAAAGGGAAGATCTAGTCAAAATAGAGTTCAAGGTTGAGGTCAATCGAGCAAAAGACCTGTTGGATCCCATTCAAATTTCTAGAAAGGTCGACAGCCGTCAAATCTGCAGAAACTGCGCAGAGGTTAAGCGCAGGGGTTAAGTTCTACTATGCAGAGGAGAAATCCCGGACAAGTCATCGGGATATTGGAGAGAGAATCCGAGCCGTAGGATCTGAGAAGAAAACCCGACAGCCATCGGATCTGTAAGAGTCGTGCAGGGGTTAAGTCCTACTGAGCAGTGATCTCCGTAGGGACACACGTCAGACATCAGAATCCTTTAAGGATTCGAGGAGAATAAGCTCAGGAGGAATAGCGTTCTTATACGTGCAAGAAGCACAGGAAAGAGATCGAGAGCCGTCGGATCTCACTCGGAAATCCCGACAGCTGTTGGATCGGGAGAAGCTGCGCAGGAGTTGGCGTGCAGAAGAAGTGATCTGAGCCGTCAGATTGGAAGCAGACACTCGACAGCCATCAGATCTACAGAAGCTGCGAGAGGGATAAGCACATCAGGAAATCGAGGATCGGGAATCTTGGAGGCATGTGCATGGTGACATCGAAAACGCCGAAACCCCGATGAGAGGTTTGACCGAGGTCATGTGTTGACGGCCTTATGGGGCCAAGGCCTATAGCCAGAAGGGCTAGCGCGTGGAAAGGGGCGCATCGGTAATCGAGGATTGGAGAGGTGAGAAACTCTCGACATCAGGAAGTGCGAAACCCCGAAACCTCGACGAGAGGTATGGTGACAGTCACATGATAACTGGTCACATGGACCATTGTGTAGCCGGAAGGGGCTAAAGCTCGAGAAAGGAGCACATCGGGGATCGGAGAATCGGGGGTTCCAAGTACATGTGCATCTCGACACTAAGAATGCCGAAATCGCGATGAGTAAAATCCCGATGGGATCTGAACCGCTGGATCAAGTATTGATCGGAGGGTTGTTGTTCTTCCTCACAGTTTAACGCTTCAGTTATGAATCCGTTAAGAGAAATGGACTAATGATGACAAATCGGTTAGCGTTTCAGTTGCCAGGACAGGTGTTCTTGTTTCGACAGAGGGAAGGCGAAGTGAACCGTCGGGGAGGCGTGTATAAAAGAAAATGAGAGAGACTGAATTCAGTGCTGTTGAATAGAAAGGGATAGAGCTCTGCAAGTGCGACATTGGCAGAGGAGAACCTGCGAAGCAGAGAAAAGATGAGAAGGCGTAGCAGAAGAAGGTGAAGCAGAGTAGCAGATCTAAGGCAGTAAAACAGAATTTGTGGCTGGGCAGTTAAGAAGATCAGAGATGATTAAGGCAGAGCAGCATAGCAGAAATGGTAAGCAAGCTATATCAGAATAAGCAAATTGGTTTGAGCAAGATTTTTATTCGAGCAATTAGGGCGGTAGGGTGGTGCTCGGGAGGACTGTTGTCCTCAGAAGTTCAAGTAGGTGCTTGAACACA
>JASDQU010739346.1:186032-199917 GCA_032191745.1 Picea mariana | reverse complement strand
AAAAAAAATGGAACGAAATTGTGCAGGAAGAGATTAGGTTGGAATCCTATTTAGTGTTGCAAGAGGAAGTAGAAAAAGTAGTCTTTGTTTGGAATATGAAGAAGGAAAGAAAGAAATGATACGAGAAGGGTAAGAACTAAGGTTCAGGAAATAAATATTTGAGTAAGGTGAAATTTTTTAGGTGCCACTAGATGGGAAATTATGCCAGCAAGTGTCCAAAGAGGAAAGGGAAGGCCACACAGTAGAGACAAGTTGCAAGAAGTGTAGGTATTGTAGTGGAAGTGGATGAGGGATCATCCCAACTTTACATTTTGTAGGGAGTGTAGGTACTATAGAAAGAGTGGATGAGGGATCATCCCAACTTGAGAGTACCTTCTGCATGACCTCTTGTTAATCTTCTAAAACCATGTCAAGTGTTGGATGGTATGTGGATGATGGACCATCGAGAAATATGACTTATTACATGACATCCTTTAGTAGCTTTATGAACAAGAGGAAAGTATGAGCACATGGACTTTAATTTGTTGATCAATATCTTATCATGTTTATTTATAAAGGGTTTTTTAAAATTGTGAAAATAGAGTCAATATGTTGTAGGTAGGGAGGGGGAGAGATGCAAGGTCCATGGAGGTTTATTGGTAATGAGGGGTATAAAAAGGGGTATCTGGTAAAAGTAGGGACTATCTAATAAAATTATGGTTTTAATTATTATTGGAAATATGTATTGTGGAGGGGGGGGGGGGGATTGAACAAAAGGATTTTGGGAGGTATTTATAAATATCTAGTGAAATTAGAGGTATTATTTAATATCCCACAAATGAACGTGCTATGTCACAAGTTCATTAAGTGGAGACCCCATGAGCATGAATGTGGAGTTGAGTGACGATGCCACTTATAATGTGAGAGGATTCGGCTCCATTTCCTTCCAAATTCCATCCAGTAATGTTATTTAATTGAATGATTTTATATTTGTTGGTTTGAAGAAAAATATTATTTAGCTTTCTTGTATGTCAGATCATCACTGTAGAGTTGCATTTGAAGGATATCGATGAAGTATCAATTATTGTAGTCTAGAAAGTTACAGAGCTTCGGCTAGAGGTGTGTGAGAGGGTGGTTTTTATATGTTTCTTGCGAATATTATGGAACTTTAACATCCCAATGAGAAGCTGAATGAACCTTCTAGATTTAAGGAGGCATATGTAGAGTAGTCTTGGTGAGATGCCGTGAAGATAGGTTTAAAATCTATTCAAAAAAATGTAAAATGACAGATTTTCATTGCCACAAATTTTCACTAAAAAGTGTTACCCTTTTTTTGTCAATTCTCCCTTGGTTGATGCATAACATGTTCAATAATAAACATAGTCTTCCTGAAGTCCTCTAGTTGTGAAAATAGTATTCCTAGAGGTAGGATTATTAATTGGCTCCCCTATCTCAATTGATGTTCAACATCATCTTTTCCAACTAAAAAATTACAAACAAAAAGAATTAAACTCTATAACAATTGAAAAAATGCCACCTAAAATTTAGGTAAATGATCATGCA
The DNA here is from genome assembly GCA_032191745.1 of Picea mariana. Taxonomy (NCBI): domain Eukaryota; kingdom Viridiplantae; phylum Streptophyta; class Pinopsida; order Pinales; family Pinaceae; genus Picea; species Picea mariana. Next base: position 198,375 of record JASDQU010739346.1, on the reverse strand, counting down.
TTGATAGATAACACAAGTACCAAAGATTTTATAACTACAATTTACAAGAGCTAAAATGTTGTTAATAGAGAAACCATAACTAAAGTTGAGAATGAAGATAATATATGATGAATATATTGAACAATACCTTGTCAATAATGAATAACCAATTTATTAAATAACATTGTGTTGAGGCCACAACAACCCCTTTTTAATTTTTCTTTAACAAGCGAAAGGAAAGGGCCCCCCACTAAAATTTGAATTCTAATGCCTAAACCTCTACTGATTGAGCCTAATGTTAATTCTTTGTCTACCTTGAGGGAGTTGGGGGTTTGATATTGATTGATAATTGTATTGAATGAGTTTCTTGTTGAGGATTTTCTGAATGGATAACTTAAATTATGGATCCTCTTGCTTGAATATTGTGCTTAGTGTCTTCATCTTTATTCTCTTGTATGATTATCATAGTCTTCAGTTTCAAACTCTTAGCTTAGATCACAAAATAACTAATCCTTATTTTGAGTTTGAGACTTGGTACATGCAGTTTTCAGGACACTTATCTGCAACATTCGTGATCCTGGATGATTATATTTGAATAAACCCAACACTCATTTATAAGTTTTTTGAAGGCAAGGAATGTAATGTTTATAGTATAATGGAAAGTGTCTTCTTATTCACATAACTGATCTCATCCTTTCTTTGGTTGCAGGAGTAGGTTCACAGGGTCACTTCCTTTACCTGATCGCTCCACCCTTGAAATGTATGTGGGGAATCCCTTGATCTTCTTCCTCTTGCCTAGACTTATTTCTATGTGGATCTTGTCTGTCATTTGAATCCAACAATCAACATTGTGAACTAAGCCCCATATTTCCAAAACCTCGGTTGGATTTATTTTATCGTAATTGTGTTGATGAGGCCATAACCTTGTTCCTTACCAAGATCTCCCTCATCGGGAATAAGATTCACCTTTTATTATTGTTTCCCCAAGGTCTAAATCTCACAAGGCTATAAGATCCATCTTTCCTGAAATCCTACCCCGCAAGCTTATCAGATTTACTCTATCGAGAATCCCCATTCAAAATGATGAGTGTGCATTGTATTAATACTGATCCGAACGTTGAAGGCCGAAATCCTGTCGGGCTCCCCTCATCTGGTTTGTCTCATTGGGATGACTAAGTGAGGTCCCTTGTGATCTTCCAGAGGTCTGAAAGGCATGCTATTTTTTGGATTTATCTCTATCAGGTTCTTTTTTTTCCCGCCTCTCCTCTCTCCAAAAAGCCTATCGATCTTCTTGGATGTGGAACCTTGTCGTGTCATCTCCCAATGCTTTCTCATTAATTGTTGTAATTAGTTTCATGCAATGTGTCCTGACATGGGAACCTATTCCATGATCTGAACGTATTCATGCTCTTTGCAATTTTATCATGTCTGCCCTCCAAGATGTTCATCTAGACATGATTGACATGTATCGTGTGTTTGGTTGGTGTCAATTTAATTTTATCATATGAATCACTATTTATGACATTGATTTGTTGCATCACATGTCACCTTTTACCCCCTAGTCGCTTTCCATTTGTCGTTTTCGAATTCGAATGATCGTGACCTCTATACTACATACCTACCCAACTTGGCACCCAGTTAATCGAAATCTACATGTTATACCTCGCTCTTGTTTTTTGGGTCCCTATGTGCGGAACCCCGACTGGCATGGAACCTTGACTTGTGTGTAACTTGGCATAATTTTCCTTTTTTTAGTACAAAAAATGTATATTTTTGTTTTAATTTTAATTTTATTTATTTATTTCTTTTCATTTAAATTTTCATTTTATTTATTGTTTTTTGTATTTATTTATTTCCATTTGTATTTTGCCCTTGGTTTTGAAAAACCACATGGTTTTGATTGCACATGGTAACTGCCCATGGTTTTCCATAAAGTTACTCTAGATATTTATTTTTACATGGGGAAATTTAAGTTTACTTTAGATATGTTTTAACATGGGTCAAATTTGTTTTTACATGGGTAGAATATTTTTACATGTTGGTTTTTGCCTAAAACCCTAATGTATAATCTGTAAATTCTCATTTTTTTTCATACCCCATGCAAAATTAGAAACAATTTGACTTTTCACACACACACACACACACACACACACACACACACACACACACATATTTGTTTCTTTTATTTATTTTTAATTTTTTGTTTTCTCATTCTTCCCCTAAGTCTAGAATGTATATTCTTATTATTTAATTTCATTTTAGTTTCATATTGATTTTTAATTTAACTCTTTAATTCCCCCCCACCTCACCCATTAGAATTAGAATTAATATTTCATTCGATTTCTTCCCAAACTTCTTCCCATTGGTCTTCACCTTCACTTCACGATAAATTCCATTGGGAATTACCATCAAGACATACCTCATACTTTTACAAGAATCTCTTCCCCCTGAAAAACCTTCCTTATTTCTCGGAATCCCTTCTCCCATACTACCAAATAACTTTAGAAACCATATAAATGTTTTATTAATATCTCAAGACCGAGACATCATGATAGAGACTCAAGTTTAACCATTAGAAATAACAATCAGAGTGATCTATCAGATTGATCCATCGGAGTGATCCATCAGATTGACCCATCGAGAAGATTGGTTGGCTAACTTTACCATGGAATTCTGATGGCCCGTAGGGATGGAGCCATCAAAATCCCTATTTGGATTCAATCCCCCCTCATGCTCCGACCATGCCATTATGATAAGCCATCAAAGTGGTAATTATTTTAATATTATTCAAATATCCCATAAGAGTGTTGGGATTAAGCTATGCCATCAGACTGTTGATGTTAAGCTATGCCCTCATAGTGGTGATTCCATCGGAGCATGAGTACATTAACCATTCCGACCAACCATTCTAACCATTCTAGAGCCCGATGGAGTTTTATCTAGCACACAATTTTAATATTTTTATTTTGGGAAGAGTTTGGGTTATATTTCATGTTGGGGGGAATATTTTGATTTTTATTAAATTTTGATTTCATGTGGGTTGGGGGTAAATTTTTTTTGTTTTTTTTTATCTATCAATTTTAATTTCATGTAGGTTAATTTAATTAATTTCCTATTTTATTTATTTATTTATTTTATTTTCCTATTTTCAGTACGATAATTGACCGAAATTACAACATGAGTCCTAGGTCCTATGCCTTCTCTAGGTTCTTATAAAAATCATGTAAGAGGGATAAAAACTATTTAAACCACTCAGTATTTAATTCCCTCATGCATGTGGTACAATATTTCCAGGTTGAATATCACGACCTAGATTCACCCACGAGTAGATCAAGGGCTATTGAGCACCGAATTTCAAACAAACATATATTGTGCTACATGTGTCAAAATCGATCATAGGATACCTTGTTGGAAACATATTGAGCCAAGGAATTCATTAGAAGATGAATTCAGGTTGAACCAATGATGAAAACCCCCATAAATGCAAAGAACAATAGGCCCTAAATTTGGTGGAAAAATCAATGTACAAACTTCAGATTACCATATCTTGAGCTATAGAAAACAAAATTAGGCCCATGATAGATTTTTAGAAAGATAAAAAAGAAAAGAACGTGATGGAACAACAAGTATTGATAGATTGAGGGAAGAAATTGTAAAAAAATGCAAAAAACAAAAGAGGCCTGAATTTATTAAAAAAATAGGTTATGCATGTTCACTTAGTAATATATGAAGCTATAGAAGTTGAAATTGGACTTGCAAGAGAATGTTGGAAAGATAAGACAACAAAGAAGAAGATGGGATGATCTTAATCAATATAATAACACTGGGAGAACCCAAAATAACTCAAAGAAGAAAAGAGGAGGCCAATGGGTAGAGTTAAGGATATTTTTAAAAAATATCACTCATGAACAACAAATAAAATGAAAATAACTACTTAGAACTCTCTTCAACTTCCGTTATAATGCTTATCTATTCATGTATGAAAATGTGAAAGTGTAATACCCCCTATTTCCCCCAACTTGTAAATATAACTATAGTTTTCTGAAATACTATGGGCAGACTAATTATGTGTGGATGTTGGAATTGATGAACCTTTTGTTATAGAAGGTAATGCATATATTTATGTTACTAAATAAAATGGAAGTTGTTGTATAAATGCTGAAGGGGTTGCCAATGTAGATCATGATGCATGAGAGAGATGGTGAGGGGAAATAGTAATGGTTGAGATGACCCCTACCAGACTAGTACTCTGTTGGATTGTAATTGTTCATACCCAGAACAATCCACTGACCCAACGAATTTAATTACTAATCAAGTTGGTAGTTGGGGAGTTTTCCTCAAGATTCAATGAGGATATGGGAAGAGTAACCATATAGAAAATTCCTGATCCGACCCATGAAATTGGGAATTGGACCCACAAAATCTTGTTGAGGAAGGAAAGAAAATGAAGGAAAATCATGGGCAGAGGGGAGAGGATGTAGAGAAATGGGTCGGGTGACCATTTCTGAGGAGAGTGTTGAAATATTGTAACTTCAAAGATTATTCTTATTATTATTGATATATTATTCATAGGAGCAATCCCCATTGTGGATTGATCATGTCGGTTATTATAATAGTACCAAATCCCCTTTTTCGAATTGGTCAACAAAAAATTATAATAGGCAGAATAAGAAGTCGGCCCCAGTAGTTAATAAGAAGACCCATAAATATAATAAAGGTGGGTTTACCCACCCAGTTGGAGAAGTTGGCCCTGCTAGTGAAGAGACACTTCACACGTGCCAGACCTGTATAAATAAAGGAGGCTAGCGCCTCATTTGAACACAACTTACTTGCTCAGTTTGAGAGACAAGTTCTGATCTATTACCAGCAAAGGAGAGAAAGAGTGGCGCATATCTTGGAGAGGACTTTCTATTTTAGCATAGAGATCTCTTGGCATTGTATTGGCTATCTATATTAAGGAAGTTTTGCTGGGTTTTCTTCCCCTAGAGGGTTTCCCAGGATAAATGTTGTGTCTCTTGTGATTGTGTATTTCTCAGTGATCTTGGATTATGCTATTGTTATCTAATGAAATGAAAACATCTATAATAATGGCTTAAACATTAACATGGTATCAAAGCCAAGCTGAAGGAAGCATATTTCGCAAGAGGAAAACCGTCACTGTTGTAGTACCTGCAAATTAGGGTTTTTCAAAAGTGAATCTTTTCAGCCCTAAAACTATCTAGAAAGTTGCGCCCTCCCCTAAGGATCAATTTGGCATCATCAGCGCACCTTTTCAGTGGCTAGATCTCCTAGAAAGTGAAACCCTAGTTTCACAAAGTACCAGAAAACCAGAAAACCAGAGTACCAGAAGTACCAGAAGTACCAGAAGCACCAGTCCATAAATCCGTAGATCAAGTTTGAGGGGGTAAAAGTTGGATTTTCATAAATCTGACTGCACCTGCTAACTCGCCTCAGCTCAGCGCATCTATCCCCTGGATCAGAATTTCAAAATTCAAAGTTTGAAAAATTAGGATTTCCTCATAAAACCCTAAGTTGCAGTTGCAGTTGCAGTTTCAGAACCAGTTGCAGTTGCAGTTGCAGCCATAGAACTAGTTGCAATCACCCTTGAAGTTTTCTTAAGAGTTGGAAATGATTACCGCTGCTACCAGATGGATCCACTACCTGCAAATGATATCAGGGGTATGTACTCACATATGTTTAATGGTTAAACCCTAAAGAGTATTTGCAGGATAAGGGATCTCTTGCCATAGATCTAGAAGGATCTCAAGATCCAACACATTCATAGGAATGATGCAACCCAGGTGTGATTATTCTGATATACATCTATTTGTCATGACATTATCTTAATTAGTGTTGCATGTTGAAGCTATGATCAAATTGCTAGAAGGATAAAAAGTTGATCATAGATCTTATCCTCTAACCTAACCTTCTGTCAAGATAGCGTATTGTCTCAGTACAGAAGACAGATTGAAGAAAGCACTCGTCACTTGAGTGAAGGAGACTTGGAAGAAAAGCAAGCACTCATTCTTGAGGACAAGGCTCCAGGTTTGATTAATCAAGTTGATAAGATTCAAAGGCACACATGACAAGTTGATGACTATAGTTGAGATAGATGTCTTTGTAAAGTATTATACCTAATAAGCATGTGAGCATATAGAGGTATATGCTTTGCCTGATACAACTAACACCTCCTCTAGGAGAAACCTCATGTGTTAGTTCCAAGTTGCCATGGAAGAATGCTTGGTCACACCACTATGAGAGTGTTGACCTCATTTCGTATTGTATTCCTTACCTTTAATCTTTGCTTCAGATAAACTATAAGTGATAGCTCTAAAGGAGCTACTGTGATGATTGTTCATGCTATTGCTTTATATTATCAAGAAGGATATTATTCTTGCTTGTTGTTTTGTTGACCTTGCTCTAGGTCACATGAGGAAGCTATAATGAAGGTTGCAGAAGGCAATGTGCTAAAGGAGAGACCATAAATGAAGCAATCATCATTGGAAGAGAAGAAGGTGACTTGCATAAGCTATAGGGTCACTCAGAAGATGTCATGACCCACGCCATTGAAGAATCTTGGCATTGAAGATTAGCTCACTTCAACTACAAGGTGCTACCATACATATGCAAAGCGGTCACAGGCTTACCAAGAACTCAAAGGTGACCATGAAGGCGTATACAATGGATGTGCACAAAGGAAGAACATCAAGAACCCATTTCCGAAGAGGGACAGCAAGGCAAAAGGAGTCCTAGAACTCATTCATTCAGATGTATGTGGCCCAATGCCATCATCCTCCATTAGTGGGTATGTATACTATGTATCATTCATTGATGATTACTCTTGTAATATCTGGATATATTTGAAGTGTTGAGCAAGTTCAAGGAATTCAAAGCCTTGATAAAGAATCTTCTTGAAAAGAATATTAAGATACTCAGGTCAGATAATGGAGGAGAATATACCTCAAAAGAGTTTTTGAATCTCTGCAAAGATGTTGGGATCAAGAGGGAACTCACTACTCCCTATAATCCCCAACAAAAGAAAGCATGCTTGGGCAAGAGAGATTATTCAAGATGGAGAGAAGTATGGTGTTCCAGAAGGAACCTCGAGACAGGTGAAAAGACCAAAGCCATTCTCCAGTTACATGGCTTTGATGTGTGATCTCCTAGATGAGGAGCCTACCTGCTTTGAAGAAGCCATTCAAAAGAAGGAATGGGAAGATGCCATGACAGAGGAATACCAATCCATAATAAAGAAAAATGTATGGGAAATAGTTCCCAGACCAAAAAGTAAGGATGTGGTATCATCAAAATGGCTCTTCAAAATAAAACATGTTGCTGATGGAAGTATTGAGAAATATAAAACAGGATTTGTCGCTCGTGGATTTTCCCAAAAGGAAGGCATTGACTATGAAGAGACGTTCGCTCCTGTGGCCAGATACACTTCGATCAGGACCATCATAGCTCTTGCAGCTAAGATGAAGTGGAAGCTGCACCAGATGGACATGAAGACAACTTTCCTAAATGGTGTCATCGAAGATAAAGTGTATATAGAGCAACCTCAAGGATTTGAGGTTGAAGACAAGAAGTCTCATGTTTGCAGATTGAAGAAAGAATTATACGGATTGAAGCAATCTCCTAGAGCTTGGTATGGCCGTATAGACAGTTTCTTGACAAGCTTAGGCTTTACCAAGAGTAAAGTAGACTCAACTCTCTACTTCAAAATCATGGATAATGAGCCAGTAATCTTACTGTTATATGTGGATGACTTATTCTTAACTGGAGAAGAAAATCTCATCGCTGAATGTAAAAGGAGACCTGCCTATGAATTTGGAATGAAATACCTTGGCCTAATGTATTATTTCTTAGGTCTTGAGGTATGGCAGAGTCCAGATAGGATCCTACTTAACCAAGGGAAGTACACAGTCGAGATCTTAAAGAGATTCGACATGTTGGAATGAAAACCCATGAATACACCCATGGAAGAGAAGCTGAAGTTATTGGTTGATACTTCGTCAGAATTGATAGATGCCACACTGTACAGATAGATTATTGGATCACTGATGTACCTGACGAACACCAGACTAGATATTTGTTTTTCTGTGAACACCTTGAGTCAGTTTCTGGTAGAACCCAGACATGTTCACCTAGTGGCTGCAAAACATGTGATGAGGTACCTTAAAGGTACATTAGATTGTGGTCTCAGTTATGACAAAGATCATAATTTCACATTGAGTGGATACACTGATTAAGATTAGGCAGGAAGCATTGCTGACAGAAAAAGGACTTCTGGATGCTATTTCAGTTTGGGATCAACCATGATCTCATGGAAGAGTAGGAAGCAATCCAGTATTGCTCTCAGCACAGCGGAAGCAGGGTACATTTCCGCATGTTTTTCTAGCTGCGAAGCTATATGGATTCAAAAGTTGTTGACCAGTCTATTTGACCTAGAAATGGAAGCAACCATGATCCTATGTGACAACCAGAGCTGCATAAAGATGATAGAGAATCCTGTATTCCATGACAGGTCGAAGCACATAGATATTCGCTATCATTACATCCGTGACATGGTGCAGAGAAGATCCTTGAAGCGCCTGTATGTTAGCATGGATGAACAGGTTGTTGATGTGTTGACCAAACCTCTATCTCGTGTAAAGTTTGAACACTTTCGAGATAAGCTTGGTATAGTCCAAAAGGACCCTCCCTGAAAGGGGGAGTGTGTGTGTTCCTTTCTTCTGACCTCGCTGTTAGACGTAAAGAAAAATGACTCATTGCTTCTGACCTCACTGTTAGATGTAAAGCAAGAAGATGTGTGTGTTCCTTGCTTCTAACCTTGCTGTTAGACGTAAAGAAAGATGACTACTTACTTCTGACCTCGCTGTTAGACGTAAAGCAAGATGATGTGTGTGTTCCTTGCTTCTGACCTCGCTGTTAGACGTAAAGCAAGATGACTCCTTGATTATGACCTCGCTGTTAGACATAAAGCAAGATGATGTGTGTGTTCCTTTCTTTTGAACTTGTTGTTAGACGTAAAGAAAGATGACTCCTTGCTTTTGACCTCACTGTTAGATGTAAGGCAAGATGATGTGTGTGTTCCTTGCTTCTGACCTCGCTGTTAGACGTAAAGAAAGATGGCTCCTTGCTTCCGACCTAGTTGTTAGACGTAAAGCAAGATGATGTGTTCCTTGCTTCTGACCCAGTTGTTAGACGTAAAGCAAGATGATGTATACCTTGTTTCTGACCTAGTTGTTAGACGTAAAGCAAGATGTGACTTACATTGAGCTACCAGCTTAACAGTTGTGACATAGAGCCATCTTAGTACTGTGATGGGCCAACCTAGTGCTGTGATGAGGTATCATTTTTTATACTGATACATATTGATGTAGATGATGATGACATTCTTTCAAGAATGACGATGTTGCCGAAGAAGAAAACTCCCGATGATTTATAGATACGCTAGCCAAGATGATATTGATGATGCTGTCCTCCCACCTGATGCTGTTGATGATGCTATCTTCTCTCTCTCACATGATGTTGCTGAATAATACCCTTCTTAGATATTATTTTCGGGATTAACTGCATAGTGTAAGTCATTAATCTATGACCCATATCCATGAGTATTAGTCTCAATTGACCAATAATTCTCATGATTTGAATAGCCCACTTAGCACTCATTGCATCGGGTGATGCTCACAGGGGTGAAGAAGTGGGATTGAAACCAACGAAAAGAATTGCATAGCATCAATCATCACTTACGGGGATTGCATCCGGTAACCAGGACTTCCCAGGTGGTCACCCATCCCAAGACGCCTCTGGCTCAAGCGCGCTTAGCTGTGGATTTTTCCCCACAATCAAGCCCACTTAGCTTGCTATACCCCATTTGCAAAACCTTAGCAAGTATTGTGCCTTATGAACTACCCAGTTAGAGCTCCCTTCACTCTTATTATTTAAGGTTGAAATATTGTAACTGTAAAGAGTATTCAGTATTGATATATTATTCATAGGATCAATCCCCATTATGGATTGATCATGTCGGTTATTGTAATAGGACCAAATCCCCTTTTGCGGATTAGTCAACAGACAATTATAATAGACAGAATAAGAAGTCGGCCCCAGTAGTTAATAAGAAGACCCAGAAATATAATAAAGGTGGGTTTACCCACCCAGTTGGAGAAGTCGGCCCTGCCAGTGAAGAGACACTTCACACGTGCCAGACCTATATAAATAAAGGAGGCTAGGGCCTCATTTGAACACAACTCACTTGCTCAGTTTGAGAGACAAGTTTTGATCTGTTACCGACAAAGGAGAGAGAGAGAGTGGCGCATATCTTGAAGAGGACTTTCTGTTTTAGCATAGAGATCTCTTGGCATTGTATTGGCTATCTATATTAAGGAAGTTTTTATGGGTTTTCTTCCCCTAGAGGGTTTCCCAAGATAAATGTTGTGTCTCTTGTGATTGTGTATTTCTCAGTGATCTTGGATTATGCTATTGTTATCTAATGAAATGAAAACATATATAATAATGGCTTAAACATTAACAAAGAGAAAGCGTGAGAAAATATGGTTCTGAAGAGAATTGAGAAATGAATATGTTTATGGGTACAATAATTGTTGGTTAACGTTTTTCTAATCAAGATGACAAATAGAGTTACAGATATTTTGAATGACTGAGTGAGCAATCATAATAGCCTCCCTTGCTCGACATATAGAAAACTAAACTTCCAGAATTTCTGTGGGAGGAGGGGAGTAACCTATGTCCCTGACTTTAACAGAACAAGAGGAAGAATCTCTCTCAGGGAATCATTATATAGCTAGGGGGGTGCAGTTGTAAACCATTTCAAAAGCAATTGTTCCTATGGTTGGGTGGAAAAGGGAACACCCTTCAAAAATTGCCAACTAATTTCTAGTTTTCAGATAAGTGCTTCTCTAAGCCTTGTATTTCTCTTGATTAGTTTCTATTATAATATGAATTATGTGAATCATATGAATGTTGGAGTTATATTCTGTTTAAATAAGAGAACTTGTCATGCTGATGTGCTAGTGACTGAGAAATTTGTAGTGGAGTTTGAAAATCACCTCTATTGTTGATTTTACCTTTTGCCTGCACCTATCTAGACAAAGAAAGTGTTAGTGATAGATAATGATTCATATTTGGAATAGAATGTGGGTGGATCACCTATAGAATCATATATGTGTATGAATAAACCTAAGTACAGAAGGGAGATAACAAGTGTTCTAGAGAAATAAAAATTTAGCCTCTGTTAAATTAGTTTAGGAACTTAGGTGAATTTGTGAGTAAGCTTTCAGTTAAATACTTTTGCAACTTATCTCCTTACTTCTTAGTTGTTTGTGTTCTAAAAGAAGAATTCTGGATGGGATTGTTTAGGCCGATCTAGCTTACAACCCATATTTTGTTCTAATGAGGATAGATAATACAAGTAGAACCCCAACATGAATTTGAAAGGAAAGAGACACAATTTTTTGTATAAGTTTTCTTATGACCTTAAGGTGTACTAGAACTTAGACATCTGAACACTTAGAAAATACTAGGTTTCAGAACTGTAATTGGGCCTTAAGGAGATAGCCCAATGAGGATAAATACTAAAAAAATATTATAAATAAGCATTAGGAAAAGAATTAGGAAATAAGGAAGAAATTTCCTAATTAAATTAGAATATAAAAGCTCCTACAATCTCATTTGGATATTAATAAACATTTATACTAATTATGGGCGAAAATCCCTACAAACTTGGAAGGAATCCCCTTATATTGGGGATCTGCAACTTCTGGTAGAAAACTAGAATTTACCGTGGGGGAAAATCCTTGTTTTAAGACCAGCTCCTTAAATTTAGGTGGGAAAAGTAAAGCTCAATAAGAAGGAGGAAATTTACTCCTTTTCCTAGGAGGAAAGGAAATTATAAATCAAGTTCTAAGTCAAGGATGAAGAAATTTTGTGGGAAATTAGTATTTTTTTATTACATCCTTTAAAATCCTAGAAAATAGGAAATTGATTTTCATTTCCTTTAATTACAGGTTTAATTAAATAAAATTCAAATTATACCTCACGAGGCATTGAATACATGCAAGAAAATAGTTATATATATTAATGTGTTAATAAACCCATAATTGATCACTATGATCATTTCTTAACACACTTCAGAACTTCGGGACTCCAAAGGTTTGAAGTGGAGAGTGAATTGGAGAATGAACCGAAGGCTGGAGGATTACAAACTAAATGCGATTAATCCACCCATGGTAAACCTCTTAATAATTTTGTAATTATTGGGACTTTGGGCATTGGGGGTGACATACATGTGAAATTGTTCTCTCTCTCTCTCTCTCTCTCTCTCTCTCTCTCTCTCTCTCTA
>JASDQU010739346.1:156076-167797 GCA_032191745.1 Picea mariana | reverse complement strand
TATATATATATATATATATATATATATATATATATATATATATATATATATATATATATATATATATATATGAAAACCTGGGCACGAATTTTGATGGGGTTTATTATAAAATTAATATATATAACAATGAACACATGGACGAGACCAACTTCTTTTCCATTTAAATTAGTTTTTAACATGTAATGTATGCATGTGGGACCAATTCGAGACTTCAGGGCTTCATGATGTTGAAGTGATTGCGTTGTGATAACTCCCGAAGGCTTCCATCCTGAAGTCTCCTTAGGAAAACACTTAATGGAAATTTATAAATTTTAGGTACAAAATTTAAGGGGGCCTATGATATTATAATATATTATATAAGATCATAAAAAATTTACGTGGATGAGGTCAACCTTTTCTAGAATAATTATATTATATTCATATTATAACCCATGTGCATGGAACCACCTCAGAACTCCAGGACTTCGGGAGTTCAAGATGTTTGGGGTGATAGAGTGTATGAGCTAAAAGGGCCAAAGGACCGAAGCTACCTTTCCTGTTCAAATGTTTTCATAGATATTGATATACACATTTGATGCAAATAATTGTATTATAATCTAATATAATTAATTATATTTGCATCACAATATAATATAAATGGGACCCTCTTCGAAACTTTGACATTCAGGGGTTTCTAGGTATGTTAATAAAAACATGGAGAGCAATTACGTCGAAATCTGGTGACTTAGGCTTTAATTGATATTAATAACCCTAAGTTCCCTTTGATGTATTTAATTATATTATAATATAATTAAATATGATTATATTATAATATAATTAATTAAAAATTATTTGGAAACATAATTAGATTATAAGTTAATGTGATGGGGTATTGATATATAATTAACACTAATCTACCATGAATTATGGGATTCCCAGGGTGAAAGGGAAGTGATCCTCGGTTTTATCGGGCCAGTAATTTAGGCCAAATAAAAATGTAATTACAGGGTTAATGAATTAGTGAAGATTAATTATCCCTAATGGGGATTAATTAAATGATTAGTAAAGAGAGGGATTCTATTATGACAACGATTAATCAATTTAATAGGACTATAAGATCTAGAAAAGTGTCAACCTCTGGTTGGGAAAGGCTTTGTATGCTATGATGATGTTGTTGGATTACTGAGAGGGGGGGGTGAATTAGTAATAGATCAATTTAATCCTTTTTAACCATATAATCCAAGTGTTATATCAATGTATCATTATCATCCAATAACTACAGAGTAAATAAGCAATGAACAAATGAACAATCATACACATACACAGTACACTAGTGTTTTACGTGGAAACCCAAGCGGGAGAAAACCACATAATGTTTTTTCTTATATGTCTTGAAGAATTACATTCATTGGAAGCACCAACTTCCTTTGTTCTACGNTCCAATAACTACAGAGTAAATAAGCAATGAACAAATGAACAATCATACACATACACAGTACACTAGTGTTTTACGTGGAAACCCAAGCGGGAGAAAACCACAGAATGTTTTTTCTTATATGTCTTGAAGAATTACATTCATTGGAAGCACCAACTTCCTTTGTTCTACGGATACAACCAGAAGGTGTCTAGAACCACATTTCCTTGCCCCATCCAACCACCCTGACATATAAGTAGAATGATGGAACCACTATCACTCTATCACTGTGAGATATATCTCTATAAACTTATACCAATAAACCTGAACCATTCATCAACCTGTATCTCAACCTGTACCATAAACAAGTGCATCAACCATGCACCAACCTATACCAAACAACCTGTAATCAACATGTAACATAAACAAGTGCGTCCAACCATGTACTAACCTGTACCAAACAACCTATACCATAAACAAGTGCATCAACCATGCACCAACCTGTACCTCAACCTGTACCATGAACAAGTGCATCAACCATGCACCAAAACTGTACAAATAACCTGCCACAACAACTTGTCCAAAAAACCTATCACAACAACCTGTCTCATCAATCTTATCAACCAAATCAGATCTACTCACCAAGATCAATCACCAAGAAAACTCTCAAAGATGTGCATCAACCAAGCATAACACAACAACTCATAATCGTCACCAAGATCAATATGTGCTTCTAATAATACAAGTATGCTACATCATTCATAAACCACGTGTCAATGATACTACTAACAAGTGCCTCCAACCATGTAACAAGTATGTACCAATCATGTATCAACTACTCATCAACTATGACTCATCAATATGTACCAACATCATCAACTATAAACCTCATGTATGTGCCAACTCATCAACTACTTGTCTCAACCATGTACCTCAACCAAAATCCCTCATCAATATCATCCTCCAAATATGATTTGTAACTCTGTAATAGACCTGGTGTATATGATCACATACCTGCAAACCTTTCTTAACTTTAACAACAAGAGACTAGCATTTTCATCAAACTTTTCTTTAGTCTCACATGACTAGTTTTGGATTAGTCAACAACCCCAACTTGAAATAATCATAACTATGTACCTGCAGTGAATAAAGATCTAAAACTGATACACAATGTTCTTCTATGTGTTTAATGAAATTCCTCTAGGTTTCACTACTTGGAACCTCTCAGAAAAGGAGTTATAGAAAAAATGGCATACCTTGCTGAATTCTGGCTTATTCTAGAGAGTGACCTTGTAGAGCGTGCCCCGCACGAAATATTTGTTGAATAGATATGAAATTGTTAAAAATCATACTACAGAATGTGATATAACCAACACATTTGTTCTTACTACATTTGAATATGTTATGAAGAAGTTATAGCATTTTTACCTGAAACACCTGTTTTAGACTAGTTTCGGGATTAGCCAGAAACCCTATTTTCCACGGAGTGTAACTCCAAAAATACAATGAACCAAAAGATAAATTTGTTACCACAGACACTTGGATATGTTTCCTCAATTTCCTATCAATATCATGGTCTGAATCATTCTATAAAAAAATTTATTGTGAAAATGGTGAGATGACCTATAAATAACATACCTTAGAAAGCATCATCAAAAGAATTTATCCTCCCTTGAATTCCGGCCCTCTTTTCTTCACCTTCCCTCTGAAATTCGGCTTAGATATCCTTTGGTTACCTCAGTCACCTATATATATTGAATATGCTCAAGTTTGATATCAAATGAGAGAGCCTTGCCTCTTATTTATACTCTCCATCTTCTAGGTCACTTAACCCATTTCTAGGTCACTTAGCCTATTCTAGGTCACTTAACCTATTTTCCTCATTTTTAGGGTTAACCACTTTTCATTATTAGAAATTTGTCCATTGCTTTATCATTTAAATATTCCTCCTTGACTTTGTCAACTCACTTTATCATTTAAATAATCTTCTTTGATTTTGTCACTTTACTTTATTATTTAAATAATCCTTCTTGACTTTGTCACTTTAATTTATCATTTAAATAATAATTTCTTCTTTGGAAGCTCTTTGACTTCTTTGACCTTTTGGGACTTCAAGCCAACATATGAGGGTCCTCCAACGTCATAAGGCCATAACTCTCAAATCGTGAGGAGTTATGTGACGTTCTACATACCACCAGAAATGGCATGACATGTAATATCCATCTATAATAGTCTTAACTACAAATATATCAAAACTCATACCATTATCCATCAAACAAAATTGGGTCCATTACCCAAAACTGGGTTCTCTAACTGCTCATGGCCATAACACTCTAACTGTGAAGAGTTATGTGACGTTCCACAAACCACCAGAAATGGAATGACATGTACTATCCATCTAGAATAGTATTACCTTCAAATATGTTAAAAGTCATACCATTATTCATGCAACAACCTTGGGTCCATTACCCAAACCTTTGTGCTACCGGACTTTCTCCAAGGGTTGACATCAATCTACAATATCACTCTCCAATGGTTGACATCAATGACAACCAAAAATCCATACCAACTATCCATCAACCTAAGCCAACTATCTGACAATCTCTCCCTTTGGCATTTATGGCAACACCAACATTGATGGAAACACTTAGTCATGACAACACTCATTCTTATACTCTTTATCAATGTTTCTATCTCTCCCCCTTTGACATCAATGGCAAAGGGTATCTTCCTTTGGGGATGCTCCCCCTGACTGAACTCTCTTTGGGGCTTCTCCCCCTTTCTACGTGCTTTTGATTTTTCTTTGTGTTTATAATCCTCTGATTACTCTCTTTCTCTTCATATCAATAATATCTCCCCCTTTGACAAAGGGTATCACTCTGAAGTCATATCACTCATTCTTCCCTTGTGACAATTGCTCCCCTTGGAAACATGCCTCTATGCTCTCTCTCCAGGTATTTACACTTTCATATGATAAATGTCCCCCCCTTTGTCCTATTTATAATGCTCCCTTGTGTGCATCTAAGACATATAAGGTAAGCATTCAAAAGAATTCATTTTGGAGTAGAAATTACTCCTAGTCTCTAAGGAAGATACTCAAGGGCTTCACGTGGAAGCAGTTTTGTAAATATGTATGCCACTTGTTCTTTTGTTCCCACATATTCAACTTTGATGTTATTCTCTTCAACCCGTTCCCATAGAAAGTGATACTTGATTGAAATGTGCTTCATATTAGAGTGAATCACCATGTTTTTTGAGATACTGATGGCTCTTATATTATCACAATATATTGGAATGGGTTCATCATACTCAACCTGTATATCTGTCAAAGTTTGTTTCATCCAAAGAACCCGTGTACAACATGCTGCTGCAATATACTCAGCCTCGACTGTAGATAGAGATATAGATGATTTCTTCTTGATTAGCCATGATACTAAACACTGACCCAACTATAACGTTGCTCCACTGGTGCTTCATCGGTCATCAATACAACCTTCCCAATCTACATCTATGTAGGCAATAAGAGATAGATCCTGGCCTTTTGGATACAATAATCCAAACTCTTCTGTTCCTTTGAGATATCTGAAAATTCTCTTCACTGCTAATACATGTGATTCCTTTGGTGCTGCTTGAAATTGTTCCACCTGTCCAACTACCTGCTTTACATCTGGCCTGGATGTTGTCACATATAGTAGGCTGCCAATCATTGACCTGTATTTCCTCTGATCTGTATACTTTGAATCATCATATTTTCTTAACTTTCAATTGGTTTGCATGGGAGTGATAACTGGTTTGCCATCTTTCATTTCGAACCTCTTTAGCATTTCTATGATATACTTGGTTTGAGAAATAAAAATTCCTTGGTTGCTTTGACATATCTGAAGTCCCAGAAAGAAGGATAGTTCTCCAAGTAATGACATTTCAAATTCATTCTGCATATCCTTTGAAAATTTCTGGCTTAACCTGTCATCATCACTACCAAAAATAATATCATCAACATAAACTTCAATTAATAAAATATTACCTTGACTTACCTTGATGTAGAGGTTGTTGTCTGCGCTTCCTATCCATAGTTCGTAGGGATTTTTGTCATTGTTGTTTCTGAGAATTACTCTGTTTTGAATGTGAACTGATGTATGCATTGCATGTGTCCAAAAAATATCTTTCAATTTGGAATCCATTAGCATTGTTCGAGCCATTTCCTGTGTAATTATCATCCATTATGATAATGTTCCTTTGTCTTTGAACCACTCTTTGAACCAATCTATGAATCCATGCTCTTGTCCACTATCATATATATATCCAAACCTGTTAAGTGTTCTTACAAATGCATCTCTATCCATACTTCCCAAGACTCTACTTGCACAACTGTCCA
Source organism: Picea mariana (assembly GCA_032191745.1). Classification (NCBI taxonomy): domain Eukaryota; kingdom Viridiplantae; phylum Streptophyta; class Pinopsida; order Pinales; family Pinaceae; genus Picea; species Picea mariana. Next base: position 162,029 of record JASDQU010739346.1, on the reverse strand, counting down.
TAATTCTGACCCATTTATCGCTATACTATCATGAAGTCTTGATTAATCTATCAAACTGTACTTTTGCTGACTGATTTCTCTGAATCTATCTTCTCAAACTCTGCAAGTTGCTTGAAGGATGGTTCTTTGATCTGTCATAGCTATCACATAGACTCCCCCTGTCTAATATTCATATTACTTGGGAGTCTCTAAGCCGGATTACTCAGAACAATTATTGCTCTGATGTGTATTCATCATCATCTTCATTGGTAGATTCATTGTCTCTCTAATCTCCGACTTCTTTCTTTTTGTCTGGGATTCATCTTTCACTACAATGTCTGAAAGTACAATTTCTTGAACTTGTTCCTTATTTACCCGTAGTTCCTTTATTTCAGTTATTTTCCAAACCTTTCTGTATCTAACATCTTTCCTTTTGTCTGTAGAATTTTCTTCATCTTGTTTTATTGCCAATCTTGCGATCTCTGGTACCTAGTATTTGTTCACCTGTTCTTCTTGTTTTCTTATCCATACTTTCTTATATATGATATCAATATTCTCTTTCATGGAAGTATCAATCATGCTTATACAATCACTGGCTATGTGTCCATAGTTATGAAATTTGTAACATTCAATGTTACGTGCGACCACATATGCACTTTTTGCTTGAACATTTCTTTTATAATCCTTGCAATCTACAACCTTATGTCCAAAGTTAGTACAATAAAAAAAATTACCATAAAATAAATTTGCATACCTGGGAGTGAATGATCTTCTTTGTGGCGTAGTCCTTCTGAATTTTTTCCTTGACTGATAATGATCATGATTGAAGCTTCTTTGTGGCTTGAACATAGATGGTCTTCTTGAAGATATATCTTTAATAGTTTTCTTAGATTTTGGTTGACCATGACTTCTTCCTTTGAGTACTTCTGCATAACTCTTTCTATTTTCTTTATTCTTCTTTTCTATCACCCTAGAGTGCTTCTATTCATTCTCTATAACTAATGTGGATGTTTCTGTCTCTTCAATGTTCTTGTTGAGATTGACGATTTTAATTCTCAATGTGACAACTTATTCTTCAAGATTCTCAACCTCTTCTTCTTTCTTCATTATCTGAGACTTCATGACTTCAATCAACTACGTAGATAAATCAATTCTTACCAATCTTTCTTTTTTCTGTAAATCTGGTCTTCTTCTAACTGTTCTGTAATTCTTCTCTTCCTCTGTCTGTTTAGCAAGTCTGCTCAGCATCAACTTGTTCTGTCATTCTTCTCTGCTTCAAATTTTCTTCATCATTTGTTACTCTTCTCTGAATTTCATCTCACATTGTGCATATTCTCAATAACACGCTGCACATTCTATAATTTTCCCTTCCTTACAGTTTCATTCATTTTTCATACGGAACAACAAAAAAACATCACGTTGTTTGTCTCATTTTCTTTTATACACACACACGGCGGTTCAACTTCCCGTCTCCTTAGGAAAAAGGAAGACAACTGTCTGAGCAACTAAAACGCCAACTGATCGGAAATCATGAGTCCATTTTGCTAACAGATTCAAAACTGAGGTGTTAACTGTGAGAGAGAATAGTTAACCTCCGATCAACACTTGATCTGACGATTCAGATCATTCCGCGATTTCGCATATCACAATTTCGACATTCCTGATGTTCAATGTTCTTGTCACTTACAAATCCCGATCCATGAAACTCCGTAATGGAGTCGGATCAAGGGTCCAGATCATATCTTGATCTAACAGTTCAAATTCAGTCGAGATTTCACACATCGCGATTTTGACATTCTTGACGTTCAGTGTTTTTGTCACTTCAAAGTCCCGATCCACGAAACTCCGTAATGGAGTTGTATCAATGGTCCAGATCACATCTTGATCTGATGGTTGCAATTATGTCTCGATTTCACATATTGTGATATTGGGATTCTTGATGTTAATATTCTTTGACATCTCCAACACTCGATTCTCGAAACAACGAAATGGACTTGGATCAATGGTCCAGATTTAATCTTGATTCAATGCCTGTGATTAAATCGCAATTTCGCATATCACAATTTTGGAATTCTTGTTGCATTATTTCTTTTCCTCTTGATGTTGCGATTCGCGAAAATCTGATATGGACTGGAATCAATGGTCCAGATTCAATCTTGATTCAATGGTTGCGATTAAATTAGGATTTTGCATATTGCGATTTCAAAATTCTTGTTGCATTGTTTCTTTTCCCTCTCCATGTCACGATTCGCGAAACTCCAATATGGAGTTAGATCAATGGTCCAGAACTGGTCTTTATTTAACGGCTGCGATTAAATCGCGATTTCAAGAGATTAGGGAACCTTGTTCCTTTGACTCTCCAGTCAGTGAAATGTCGATCTATCCCCACGTGTCCTCCCCGTAAATGGACAGTCCTCCTTCTTTCAGAATTTTGTACGCCCACTTCTCCTTGTACTTTAAAGAGCGTGCAAGTTCTCCTTGATCCAACGATGGTTGGGTCCTACGCTTGGATCTAATGTCTGATATATGTCCTCCTCTTCAGTGCGCTCTTCTTGTCTACATTCAGATCTGACGACCATCGAGAATTCAGGAAGGGATCCAACGAACACGATTGTTTCTCTTCCCTGATTATCACTGCACCGATGATCATCGCTACTATACTCAAGCCATCATCACTACTGTACTTGCCATCAATGACAAGCATACGCTGCCTGTAAAACATGCCAACAATCCTCTGTACATTCTTCCTGTACTCATGCCATCTTCACTGATGCCCGTCTATTACATTCTTCCTGTACTTATGCCATTCGTTGTCTGTTAAATATTTTCCAACAATATCCCCCTTTGACATTGATGGCAATACAAGCACCCACATGCATTCAAACTCGACTCTCCCCACATGCATTCAGACTTGACTCTCCTCCCGAACTCTTTTCTCCCCCTTTGACATCGATGTCAAAGAATAAACATTCTTACCCTGATCTTGTTGCAAAACATACTCCCCCTGTCGACTATAAGCATCTTGGAAATACACCAGATATTTAATAAGTACTCCCCCTGATCAGGTGAGCATATTAGACACAATAAATTATAACCCCCAATTTTTGACAAAGATATCCAAAAGGGGTCATTGCTAAAGGTTTAGTAAATATATCAGCCATTTGTTCTTTGGAAGGAATATAATTCAGCTGAACAATTCTGTTTGTAACTTGTTCTCTGAGAAAATGGTACTTTATTGGAATATGATTAGTCTTGGAATGAAGAATAGGATTCTTGGAGACACTAATGGAATTGGTGTTATCACAATGAATTGGAATAGGATTAGTGTAAGTTACCTTCAGATCTGCAAGAGTTTGTATCATCCATAAGATTTGTGTGCAACAAGTAGCAACAACAATGTATTCTGCCTCTGTAGTGGATAATGAAACGGATCCTTTCTTTTTACTAAGCCATGCAACTAATGAGTCACCCAGAAAGAATGCTCCTCCACTGGTGCTTTTTCTCTCATCAACACAGTTTGCCTAGTCTGCATCTGAATAAGCAGTTAACTGGAAATTTTGATTTCTAGGGTACCACAGACCATATGTCATTGTTTCCTTCAGGTATTTAAATATTATTTTGACAACTACCAAATGACTTTGTTTAGGAGCAGACTGAAAACAACCTACCATTCCAACAACTTGCATTATATCAAGACGAGATGTTGTGATGTACAGAAGACTACCTATCATAGAGCGATATGTCCTTTGATCAACATCAGGTGAGATATCATCTTTACTCAGCTTGCAACCAACCACGATAGGTGTGCTAACGATAGAGGAATCGTCCATCTGAAATTTCTTCAACATTTCTTTCAAATATTTTTCTTGAGAAACAAAAATTCCTGCAGAGCTTTGTTTTACTTGTAGGCCAAGAAAATATGATAGTTCTCCTATCATGGACATTTCAAATTCTGTTTGCATAGAATTAGCAAACCACTGGACAGATGATTCATTAGTACAACCAAAAATAATATCATTTACATAAACCAAAACAACTAGTAAATTATCACCTTTAGACTTAATGTAAAGGTTACTATCAACAATACCTTTCTTGAACCCTTTTTCTTGTAGACATTTGTCCAGTCTATAATACCAAGCTCGTGGTGCTTGTTTTAGTCCATATAAGGCCTTCTTCGCTTACAAACATAATTAGAATTATCTGTCAATGAGAATCCTTCAAGTTGCTCCATATATACTTCTTCCTCTAGATCTCCATTAAGAAACACTGACTTAACATCCATCTGATAAACTTTGAAGTTCTTATGACATGAATAAGCAAGAAACATTCTGATAGCTTCCAATCTTGCCATTGGTGCCAAAGTTTCATCAAAGTCCTGACCTTCAACTTGTGCATATCCTTTATTGATCAATCTGGCTTTATTTCTAACAACTTGTCCTTTTTCATTCATTTTATTCTTGAACACCCATTTGGAACCTATTACATTCTTATCTTCAGGTCTAGGGACAAGCTCCCAAGTATTGTTCTTCTCAATCTGATCAAGCTCTTCATTCATTGCTCTAATCCAATTATCTTCCTGGCTAGCTTCCTCAAAAAATTTAGGTTCAGTCATAGATAAAAAGGCAACATGAGATTGTTCTGAGTCTTTAATCAATTTCCTTCTTTTCTGAACTCCTTCATTTATATCCCCAATTAATTGATTTTCAGGATGATTCTTTCTAATAATTCTGAGAGGTGGTTTTGTTTCTTTCTGCTTATTTGTGTCAGTTTGAATATACGTATCTTCATCTGATCCAGACTCTTCTCTTCCTGATCCTTGGACTTTTTCATCTTCATCTTCAACTGTATCTTCTATTCTTGGTTCCACATTGCTTACATTTCTGACTGGGATTTCTTCATCAACTTTTATATCTATACAATCAACTAGTTTGTGCAGTCTCTTATTGTAGCATCTGTACTCTTTACTATTTGTAGCATAACCCAATAAGATACCTTCATCAGCCCGGTCATCATATTTGCCAATATTTTCATCATTGTTCTTGATATAACAATTACTCCCGAAAAATTTAAAATGCTTGATTGAGGCAGGTCTTCCAAACCAAAGTTCATAAGGGGTCTTGTCACTGTGCGGTCTGATATGAGCTTTGTTAAGGATATGAACAGATGTATGAATTGCTTCCACCCAATATGTTTGAGGTATGTTCCTTTCATTCATCATTGATCTTGCCATTTGTTGTACTGACCTATTCTGCCTCTCAACAACTATATTTTGCTGTGGAGTCCTTGGAATTGTGTACTCTCTTTTGATCCCATGCTTATCATAGAACTCTTTGAAGTTGCCTGAACTAAACTCTCCTCCTCTATCATACCTTACTTCTTATAATCTTTTTCCCATTTGATTCTCAGTCAGAGCCTTAAATACTTTGAATTTTTCAAATGCTTCAGATTTTTCTTTCAAAAAGGCAACCCAAGTTAGTCTAGAATAGTCATCAATAATCAACATAAAGTAATTTTCTTTTCCTATACCTTCTTTCCTTGATAGACCACATAGATCCATATGTACTAACTGGATAGGTTTTTTTGTTGAGGGAAAGTTTTTAGATTTGAACTGAGTGCGAGTAAGATTTCCTTTCTGACAGGATTTACAAACAGAGTCATATGGCTTTGATATCTTCGAAAGATATTTTACTGCCCCATTGTTTCTGAGTTTGATTATGTGATCAAAATTTAGGTGACCGAGTCTCCTATGCCACAACCAACTTTCATCATATTTGCTTAAGTGGCATTCTTCTTCTTCTTCTTTTAAAACATAGACATTGTTTTATGTCCTTATACCTTTTGCAATTAGCTGACCTGAATCCACAATTTTTATTCTATAGTCTTTAGAGGTAAAAACAAATTCACACCCTCGGTCACAGACTTGACTAACACTAAGTAGATTATGTTTCAAATCTTCTACAAACAACACATCTTG
>JASDQU010739346.1:107971-126524 GCA_032191745.1 Picea mariana | reverse complement strand
TGATACATAGTATACATACCCACTAATGGAGGATGATGGCATTGGGCCACACACGCCTGAATGGATGAGTTCCAATACTCCTTCTACTTTGCTATCCCTCTTTGGAAAATGGTTCTTGATATTCTTCCCTTGCGCACATCCATTGCATATGCCTTCTTGATCAACCTTGAGTTCTGGTAAACCTGTGACAACTTTGCGGATGTATGGTAGCGCCTTGTAGTTGATGTGGGCCAATCTTCTATGCCAAAGTTTGCATGAGTTTTCGATGGCATGGGTCATGGCAGTTTCTGGGTGACCCTTCAACTTATATAAGCCATTTTCTTCATTTCCGATGACAATTGCTTCATTTAAGGTTTCTCCCTTAGCCCACATAAGAACTTCTCCATATATGAAGGAAACTCTATAGCCTTTCTTGTCTAAAGTTGATATGGAGAGTAAGTTCTTCATTAAGCCCGGTACATAGAGTACTTCCTTCATTGTTATTGAGTTTTCTAAATCTAGCTTGTAGTTTGATTCTTCCACTCCCTTGATGGGATATTGATAATCATCTCCAAGTGTCACTTTATGAGAAAAATTCTTTTCTGAAATACAAGAGAGAGTATTTTTCTTACTCATCATGTGTTTTGATGCACTGCTATCAATGAGCCATGTGTCCTCTCCAGGTGATATATATCCTGAGAGAGCTGAGACCAAGACATGGTCCTTAATCATTTTCATAGGTGGTTCTTCATCTTTGACTATGTGGGCATGTTGTCTCTTGTGTTTCCTCTTGTATTCTTCTCTTCTGACTGGACAAGAATTCGCCTTGTGTCCCATCTTATCACAATGATATCATTGTATGGATGAGAGATCTTGTCCCTTGCGTTGTCCTTTCTTCTGAAAATTTCTTGGATGAGATTCTTAGTTGTTGAATTTGTTTGATGGTTGAGGCTCTCTATGAATTTCCCTTTTGAAGTAGGGTTTCTTCCTTCCTCCTTTTGTATGAGTATCTAGGGCTTGATCATCATCCCTTGCTAGTAGTGCTTCACCGTTGGCTACCCTTGTCTCTTCTTGGATGCATTCTTCCCATAGGCTCTGAAACTGTAGTTTCTCCTTTCTGGCACATATCGACTGGATGAAAGCATCCCAAGGTCTTGTGAGACCATTTAGTGCCATTATTATGAATTCATATTCATCTATGGTGTCTCCAATCACTTTTAACTGTTCTTTTATTTCTGAGATTCGGGAGAAATATTCTTGAATCATTTCTCCTTTNTGCATCTTGGTATTCTTCAATTGAGATCTTAGGTTCATCTTTCGGTTGATGTTCTTTCCTTCGTATAGTTTTCTTAGAGAGTCAAACATCTCTTTCAAAGTTTTATTGGATGATACATACGGGATCAGGTGGTCTTTGATTGAATCTGCAATGATTCTTTGAGCCCTGATTGAGTCCTTCTGATGCTTCACTTTCTCTACGGAATGTTTAGGTTCCTCCACTTCTTCTTTGATAAATCTTGCTAGGTCATTCTCTGCAAGGATCAGACCGATCCTATACTTCCATGCATGGAAGTTGTGTATGCCTTCTAGTTTCTCAACAAGCTTTGTGCTTACAGACATCTTGTACTTGAGGCTATGAAAAATGACCAAAAATGAAAAATGCTTAAAATCAATTTTTGACCTTGCCAGGAGGTGCGCTTGGCTGAGGAGAGTAGCCTGGTGTACTTGGATCCGAGAAAATCCAATTTTTACCCCTTCAAATCTGATCGGCGGATTTCTAGACTAGTGCTTTTGGTACTTCTAGTACGGGTTTTCTGGTACTTCTGGTACTTTTGTGAAACTAGGGTTTCACTTTTCGGGAGATCCAATCACTGAAAAGGTTTGCTCTAAGTGCCAAAATGATCCTTGGGGGAGGGTGCAACTTTCTAGGTGGTTTTAGGGCTGAAAAGATTCACTTTTGAAAAACCCTAATTTGCAGTTACTGCAACAGTGACGTTTTTCTCTTGCGAAATATGCTTCCTTTAGGTTGGCTCTGAAACCATGTTAATGTTTATGCTATTATTATAGTTCTTTGCATTTCAATATATAAGAGCATCATATGAACAATATCACTGAGAAATACACATTCACAAGAGACACAACATTTATCCTGGGAAACCCTCTAGGGGAAGAAAACCCAGCAAAAACTTCCTTATCATAAATTGCCAATACCATGTCAAGAGATAACTCAAACCAATACAGATAGTACTCTCCAAAATATGCACCGCTCTTCTCCCTCTCTCCAACTGGTAAGTTGCATCTTGCCTCTTAGAAAATGAGCAAGTGATTTGTGTGATAAAGTGAGGCGCTAGCCTCTCTCTATATACAAGACTGGCACATGTGAAGGGTCTTCACTGGCAGGGGCGACCTCTCACTCTGGGTGGGTAAACCCACCTTTATTATATTTCTGGGTCTCAATAATAACTGTTGGGGACGACTTCTTATTCTGCCTATTACAATTGTTTGTTGACTAATCCGCAAAAGGGGATTTGGTCCTAATACAATTACCGGCATGATTAATCCACAATGGGGATTAATCCTATGAATAAAATAACAATAATAATAAGAATATTCTTTGCAGTTACATTATTTTAACACTTGGCATGGCTTATAATTCCAGTTATGTTACTCATGCTTGAAGCTGCTGAATGGCTTCATCGAGCTTCCCCACTTGGCTCTCATTCGTCTCCTCTTCCATTGGTGTCAATCCCGGCATGGAACAAAGTGCTCGAGTGACTGCTTCTCTAACTCCAGTTTTATCTGCAAGTATTTGTTCTTTCTCTCTTTGGATCTGCGCTCTTTCTTCTTAAAACTTCGCCTGGAGGTCATCTTTTTCTTGCTGTGCAACCCAATGTTTCTCTAGTGCTTCTTATTTTTCTTTATTTAATGCCTCTGTGGCTTGTTTATTTTCCTCCTGGACCCAATGAAGGCAAGCCTCTGTCGAATCTACTATTCTGCGTAGTTGGGTAGGCTCGTCTCCCTCTTCTATACTTTTTGATGACAATGACATAGTAGACACTACGCAACTTGAATAGAGAGCCTTCTGTACCCCTTAGAGTTCTGCCTCAATCCTGTCATACGTTGCTTCTTACTTGGCTTCATTTCTCTGCAAAATGTCCTCCAAGGTGTCTGATACGGTTGTAATGATGAAGTCAATATCATCAACTGTGAGCACATTCTGTGACTTACGTCTGTTCATGCAACTCTTCTTTCTAGCTGAGGGTTTCTGCGGAGAAACCTTTCTTTTCTTAGAAGTCTCGGTCTCTGTAAGAGGATCTCTAGGCGGTGTCACTTAGACCTTTTCCTTCTTATCTTATTCCCCTTCCTCTTCTTGATGTACTTCATAATCTCCTCCTCTACCAGGTGACTCATCTGCAATTTCCTCTGATGTGCTTTTTATTTCCTGCACCTCTTCCTTTTTTTTCTTCTTTCTTGCGCTGCTCAGTCCATCATATTCTTCTCAGGTGACTACAGGACTTCCGATGATATCGGGGTCGGAGATTTATGTATGTTCAGCTTGTATCAGGAATTTTGTAGGCCATTCCTTGGTGATTTCCTCCATATCCTCTTTAGTGAGTTTGTAATAGGATTGAAGCTCTTCCTTGTGTTCGTCTCCACGTGCAGTGATGTAAATGAAGTGCCTGTCTTTGCAGAACTTCGTTATTGGACTGAATCAATGGAGCGTATCCGATGTCACGCGAGGGAAGGATTCAATGGCCTTCTTCAGCTGCACGTAATAGGTGTGGAACACCGCATTGGACTTCCATTGATTTTCCATGTCGCTTGAATACCACAGGGTAAATTCGCAGCCAGTGGTTCAGATGGCTCAACTTCAGGGAAGGTTTCTCCTTCTGGCATCTCCCATGCAAAAAAGGCAACGCGAATAAACAACCAACTTAATTGAAACTCATTGCCCAGGTCCTATGCTTTGCAATAGTCTTTCTCTAACTGGTTGATGAGGTAGCTCACCCAATTCATCTGCATGCCTTCAACACACTTTCTTGCGAGGTCGACAACAAACCCTGTGACCTGCGTTGGTCTATTCTTCCTAACAAGCTTGCCTGCTATCAGCTGACAAGCTAGGCTTACTGCACCATCCTGTATGGAATCTACCTTGTAGCCCCTCTTTCCCTTTTCTACATCGCCATAGGTGTCTTTTATTCGCTGCGCCAGGGTGCGATCTATAGCCTTTCCTGGGTGGAATTTCTGAGGGTCCGGCCCCTGCATGCTTAGTCCCATGATCATGTGGATCAATGATGGATCCACAATCACATGCTTGTCTAACCATAAGTAGCCTCTATGGTAGCACGAAAGAAGGATTTTAACACACGCATTAACCTCCTGGTGTCGGCCAAAGTGAAGTAGCTTCATTACATTCAGGATGGTGGACCTCGTGATGTCCATGTTCCATGGCTGGGGGATGATCTTCGACTTCTTCCCTGTTGTCTTTTTAAAATACTTATGTGGAATGAGCATTCCATAATTCTTGCGGTCTCCCAAGTTGAAGTCACTGATCTTAAGATCAAGGATCAGTCCGAGCTGCATTCCAACTACGTGAATCCCCTTTGGGAGGTACGCAGTGATCAGTGTATAGTCAAAGTCCATCAAGATGCTGTCATGACCAACCGTGACATCCAGAGGTGTGATATAGTTGGGAAAGACAGAAAGAATGAGATTCGCATTCGCAAGGTCATTGCGGTGCTTGCTTAGTTTCTCTGTCATGGTTTGGGATGGCCTATATCGATGTGCAGTCAATGGGGATGCTTCCAATCCTCGCGTCGATGAGGCCTGTACTCCTAAAAACATGACCTTCTCATCCATAAGGTCAATTAAAATCTCTTTTACAAGATGCTCTACTATGCCGAATTCATCAGAAATACACACTCGTAATAAGATATCTCGGGTAGGCAGACAAACACTTAAGGAAATCGAATCTACGATGAGGTCTCAATATGCACAACATGATATCTATCAACTCTCTATGGGCTCATATAATCACAATTTGCAAAAGTGTCCTTGGTGGGAAATGCATCGGACTAAATAGGTAATGGAGTAACAGACTCCTCCAACAGGTAGGAATGCCTCAATCAATATGCTTCCACCCCTTATGGCGCGGTCCCAATGGTCCAAGGGAGATATTTCCAGAAATAACTATGTTTCTATCCATTCTGGAGCATCGTTCTAATGGTCGGGATGCCTCCAATGGTCATATTTCTTCATCGTGGTGAAGTGTCAGTCTACGTTGTTTTGTTATTCCGGTGAGGTTCAAGTTCTACAAGCCTTCCTTTCGCAAAGTCCTCTATGGAACCTTCTGCAATTTTTCTAAATTTGCTTTCTTCTTACTCATATTTCTTTCTTTCTTTCCTATGATTTGCGTCTCTGGGTTCCTTTTTATGTTTCTATTCTTATCTTCTCTTAGCATAGTAACTTCGCGTTGCTGAAAATATTTCACAGGGTTCAAGGGTAATACTTCTTCTCTTATTGTTTCTAGAGTAGGTGCTCTTTTCTCCTACATGGATAGGTTCTTTAAGCCTTCTTTCATTCTTTCAACTTCGATAGCTAGGTATCTGGTCCTCAGTTGATTCGACTGGTCCTCTTGGTCTTCTATTAAGCGCGCTATTCTCCTAGCCATGAAATTCCTTCTTTCTTTTTCTATTCTATAGCTTCCTCTTCTTCTTTCCTTTGGATCTGATCTTTCTCAATCCAATTCTTTCCTAATAAGAGTGGAAATGGGGCGCTATTCTCAAGAAATTTAATGACCTCAAATTCTTCTTCTGTCGATGTTCCATGAGATATCATAGGTACATGAGTAAGTCTTCCACATAGGGTTATCATCTTTCCTTTAAACAATCCTATCCCTCTCAATGAAGGAACCATAGCAGGCTTTCCCAAAATTTCCCAAGTGCTTTCTGGCATGATATTCACTTGTGTTTCCTCATCCAGAACACAGTCTATGTCGAAGTGTCCTATTCTCGTCTCTATTTTCTTTTTCTCTTTCAACATCCCTGATAAACTGATGTCTCTATGATCATTCAGTGTTTCTTTCATCTATAATAATATAGTCTCTAATTCTTTCTGGCTCTTCATCATATTATTAGCTTCTTGACCTTCTTCATAGTTTTCTTGTCTCATGTTCATCTTTTCAATTTTGGCAATCATTCTTGGACAATACAAAACCTCATGACCAACATCTTTACAACAAAGAAAAATAGGACCTGTACTAGGGCATGCCTTAGCAAGATGTCCCAGTCTTCTGCAGCTATAACAAAGAGTCAATCCTCTCTTTCTCTTAAATGATCCCCAACCTTTCCTATACTGTGCACTGGGATCACAGTGATGTACCTGTAAAAAATTATTTCTAGGATCCTGCATCCACTTATTAGTCCAAAAATTCTTTCTATGTATAGGAATAACATATCTTTCACTATTTCTATCAGATCTATTCATATCAAATCTTCTTTCTTCTATCCATGCCCTAGTTTTCAGACTAGGACAAAATCTATCAAACATACCTAGATTCATTCTTTCGAAACAAAAATTCCCACTTATATTGGAGTTGTCTGCATCTTCACGAGTACACCCAGTTTTCCATGTTTCATGCTTAAAGAAGGTTATAGGTGACAAGATCCCAGTTCAAACTATATTTCCAAAACTTGACGAGGAAGGAAAAATCATATTGGAGCCTGAAGCCATCACTGACACAAGAATTCACCAGCTGAGGAATAGATCCATTTCAGAGTATCTCATTAAATGGAGGAAACTGCCGGCTGAAGATTCCACTTGGGAAGATGAGTCTTTTATACAGAAGCATCCAGAGTTACTCAAACATTGAGTACAACACTTGTCTAAAGGGGAGGGGCATGTTAAGCCCTAATATTGGCTCATTACCCCTTAATTGGGGCATTTTATATTAGTAATGTTATTTTATTTATGTCATCTTTAGGCCATTAGTTGTAATTATACCTCCTAGTCTCCTATATATACCAAGGAGACATTTTCATTTTCAATCATCTTGTACTTGAACATTTAAGTGGGGTAAAAGGAGGTTTCCCCCTCGAAGAGGCTTATTATCTGAAATTATCTCTTTTTCAAGGCCTTGAGTACTTTTTCTGAGGTTTTTCTATGCTATATTGATGTTTGGTTCTTAACAACCCCCCTCTCTTGTGGAATCATAGCCCCCAAAGGTTACCATCCCTCTCATATCACATCTAGTGATGTATTATTAATAATAATTTCATTGTGGGTAAAATCATGAAGGTGGGTTACACTTTTGTGAGAATCGGGTCTTCAAAATTCCTAGCAGCCTTTTTTTAGCCGAAATGTTGGTTCTTTCTGCCAAAACAGTTTTTGGCCGAACCTTTTGATGTCAAATTGAACGGTACCATGACAGTGCCCTCAATCGTTGTGTACTAGATTAGCCAAACATATTTTTTCATCTGGTAACATCTTTTCGGCTGAAAGAATTTTTTCGTCTAAAAAAGCCTTTCGGCCGAAAACCTTTTTTATATATCACCCACCCATTTCCCATATGATAGTTTTCTGAACTAGTGAGAGTCTGGTGAATGTTCATTGGTGGTGGTTTTTGGCGTTCGCCGATGGAGGAAATTGGCGTTCGTTGGCGTTTTCTAGCATTTTTTTTGCAGGTATGTTTTAAAATGTTTTGTAGGTAGTTTTAAATTTTGTTATTAGTTAATTATAGAATTCACCAAATTCTCCCTCACCACGCACATAGAAAGGGACAAATTCGATGTTCGTTGATGGTGGTTGTTGGCGTTTTTTTGCAGGTATGATTTAAAAGGTTTTTTAGGTAGTTTTTAATTGTTTTAGTAGTTAATTATAGAAATTGGGGAAGTCATCATGTCCATGCTCATGGACAAGGACGAACATGGATAGGGCCGAATTTGGACTTGTCCATGTGCATGGATAGGCCCATAGTTGGGCACGTTGGGTGCAAGGGAAGATCCTCCCTGACAACAAGATAAACCCTCCTGCAAAGAAGTACAATAGCTAACAACCCATACTTTACTTGCCCTAAACTCCCTCTAAACTCAACTAGGTCATCCTTTGTTATCACATCAATCAGAGGAAAGGAGGGTAACAACCCCATATAACCCAGAAACAATATACCCTTATAACATCATATGAAAAAACCACCTGTAAAAATTGGCACACCACAACAAACACACTACCCTCACCAATTTCTTCATTCATTTATGAGGAAAAGCACTAGGAACGAAGACTATTTATTATCCCACTAGTAACGTCCTTTATTCATCAACAAACATTCTTGTTACAACAAGAGCAGATCAAGGGATAGATAGATAAAAAACATTTGGGGAAAACACAAACCAAGTTGAATCTAATGAATGAAAACTACTAGTTTACCCAAACAGGGGATACTTATAAGAAACAGTGGATTAACTAGTAACCCAATACAAATACATACCCAGAAACAAGGAAAACAACACCATATAACCTCCTTTGTTGAAACCAAAAATAATGCAATCTTTGACCTATCAAACCTTTAGGAATTAAAGCTTGGCCATCAACATACCTATTAGGGACCAAAACCCAACCTTTATAGCAGAGGGTTAGAAATGAGAGTGGGTATTTGGTCTTGTCCATGTGCATGGACAAGCCCAAATTCGAACCTATCGATGCACATGAACGAGACGGAATTCGGGCCCATCCATGCACATGAACATGTCTGAATTCAACAAGTAACACTATAACCCTCGTCAATTCCCCAACCTGTGAAGAATACACCAACTTAAATTATGTTCAAACAATGAGGATAGGACTGCAACCATATGCTTAGATTTATTATCACTAACCAACGTCAATAGGTTCCTTAAAGAAACCAATTTATGTTATACTGAGTGAAAATAATAAAGGAGCATACCTTAGGCACAAGTACATCCATGGCGGCAATAGTCTTTCCATCATCATTGACCCACATGTAAAATGCCTTGATATCTTTTGGATAATTGTACACAATTACTGGGTTTTAAAATATCTCCTTTGTTAAATATCTGCATCAATTTAGACAATAAAACATTAAAACAACTTCCCATATTTTCACCTTTGCAAATACGCAGATGCAACAACTTAAAAAATTTAAATGGTATAGGAAAAACAATATTTGGCATTTTGATTTTTAGCATAATGTCCAGGTGGTGATTCTTTCTTACGCACCTCTCATGCTCTGATGATAAATAAATGTCCCACTCCACCTTGTTATCAAACTTCTTATTTGTAACATGTTTGTTTTCAACCACATGCCACAATTCTCAAGCCTTCCTTGTGTCTGGAAACTTAGAAATGCCAGAAAATCAAAACTATAAGTATCTATGCATACACCCAAGCCACAAAAAATTCATAACCTTTTCTAGAAGTTAAATTGCCTCTGTGTAGGTGATACATGAAAATGAGGTATTTTTCATCGAACAAAGACTATCTATAGCATTCTTATCAATCATTTTTGACATGAATTCCATATCAGCAAGCAGTTGTCAGGCAACCATTTTCGGGCCTGTCCATGTACATGTACAAGTTTTGATTTCAAAGAATAAAGTGGATAGGAAAGAACAAGTAGTAGAAATGTTTTGGTTTAAACTATCGCAAATTTTAAATTATGCAAGCATTTACTTTTCATATACAAAGTTTTACTTGCATTCTTTTGATTGTCTGTATATCTTATCAATTTTTTTTAAAGCGTGCAAGAAACTTTTGGGTATTGTTAATGCTATATTTCTTAAGAGTAAGTTGTTTACATTGTGTTCAAACTTCTCAATTTTTTCTTTCCCATTTATATGTATTTCTTTGAAAAGTAAATATGTAAATTAGTTGCATTATATCCCTAAATTAATGTATATAGTTAGCGAAATATCCATTAGATAGTAACTTGATTTGGCTTTTTGATAGATCTATCCCTTTTTCAATTCCATTTAAAACCCTAATATTGTAAACACAATAAATGAATTTTGTTAACAATTCATATTCTTTGAAATCATGAAGAAGTTACATACTATAATCATACCTTGTGTCCTTATTGAAAACAAAATTTATATATATAAATATGCATCTAGGTATCAATCAAATCTAGTAGACCAAAATTGATAAGTTCATAAGCATCAACATCAAAAGAATTTGAATACAAGTATGAACTCAATAGTTCCTTTAAACAATATTTAGTTATAGTGTTTAGGCTTGAAACCATAGATAGTTTCATGGGAAGAAAAAATGTTCATCCCATCAAGATAAATACCCAAAACTCGTAAAAGATCGTCAAGTTGAGAGAAAAGATCATGAAAATGCAAGCCAAATTGTGTAGAGCCTCATCCTTACTAGACCTATAAGAAGACTAAGGGTTAACCCTAGACATGACGATGGAAGATCAATTGAATTACCCAATATATAGGGAGATTCACATGTTTAATTTGTTCCAAGGAGGAAAATAAGCATGTAAATTTGTGCCATGTTGGTCAAGAAGAAGCCAATTCCACATGAGGCAATGGATGAAAGTACATAATTGAAAAACCTTGGACACATCCACTAATAATGATGGATTAACCATGGATTAAGACAAAAACCCTAGACCAATAGTGGAATGCGAAATAGGGTTTGTTCCCATTGAACCTATGTCAAAAATTAGCCTGAAATTAGCTTTGTTAGGAGAGGAATTACAAGTGAAACTGTAGGTCATTTTCTTGTCATGAATTGTTGGGAAGTGAAAAACCAAGAAAACAACCTCAATTAGTGGAGGAAAATTAAAAATTAACCAATATCCTCATGGTTATACATACTTGGTAGAGAAACCTAACAATGGTGCATGTCACCTCCTATTCACCAAAACTTCTTTTGAATTAGGAAAATAGATTTCCATTGGGAAAATATACTATGATTCAGATGAGTATTGTTGGTGGGTTTTGTCACAGGGATGTGCCAAAAAACCCTACTTTGATTGGTTGTATTCTTAAAGGTATATGGATTCAAAATAGAGATGAAATAAGGATTCATGCATGCAACACCATAACTCTTATGAAAACAAAAGAAGAAAGTAAGATATTTTGAATTCATCACTAGCAAATCTAATATTTAGATCATAATAAATAATATAAGAATAATCAAAATTTTATTAATCAAATGGAAAATATGACTTACAACACATGAAAATAATAGTGTGGTTAAGGAACGGTCAACTAGCCTTCCTAATGATCCCCCAAAACAAAAATACTATGATCAAGGAAGGGTCATTCAAACCTTCCTTAATCTCTCCCTCAATGAAAATACTATGCTTTAGAAACTGTTTCTTGACACTTCCATGGGTTGAAGATGCAGACCCCCCTTCTCTCCCTCGGGGCTGCGTGACCTCCTGGTCAAGGATATTTGATTCTTCGAGCCGAATCTACTCTCTAAAACCTTAATGATCTCACTTGTGACTAAACACAGACCCTTTCATTATTTTGGTGCAGGTTCTATGACACCCACAACCTCTTCCCTCGCACTGCTAAACTATCAAGTTTCAGGCGCTAGCTCCTCCTCCATTAGCCCTTTCCCGTATGTGACCTCGGGTTATGTCCTCATGCAAACACGTGATTGCAGGGAGGCCTAGAGTGGTCTGAGGATACACCACTTTTCTCCCTACAATTCACTAGCAGGTGCCACGCGTCCTTTTGGCAATACCGTGTTTTCAATTGCGACCCGGTCCAAGATTTTTAAAGCTCGAGCACTTTCTGTCCCTGCAATTAAGCACGACCGTCGATCTTGGGATCTGAAGCGTTTCTTCTTGATCGATGACTGAGGTCTATCCTCTTTCTKCCTTGGTCAACTATCAATCAGAGACCCTTTTCTCCCTTTYGCATGCACTCCTAGATATCCATGATCTAGTGACACGTGCCCTCCTTCCAAACTGATGACTACGATAGATTTCACCCTTTGCGCTTCGGGAGTTTCAACTCTCAAATTTTTCTTCCTCTGCATGACTTCCACCCAAAGTCGACGATCTATTGACGCATGTCCCTCACAAATTGACGACTTTGGTTCACTTCGTTCTTCGAGATTCGAGAGTTTCAACTCTCAGTCTTCACTTTCTCCCAGAGATCTTTCACCCAAAGACAATGATATGTCGACACGTGTCCCTCATAGATCGACGGTTGTGGTTCACTTCACTCTTCGGGCTTCAAGATTTTCAACTCTCAGTCTTCGATTTCTCCTGAAGTTCTTTCACCTAAAGACGATGACATGTCGATGTGTGTCCCTCACAGATCGACAACTGTGGTTCACTTCACTCTTCGGGATTCAGGAGTTTCAACTCTTAGTCTTCGCTTTCTCCTGGAGTACTTTCACCCAAAGAAGACGATCTGTCAACACTTGTCCCTCACATATCAACGACTGTGGTTCACTTCGGCTCTTCAGGATTTGGGAGTTTCAACTCTCAGCCTTAGCTTTCTCCTGGAGAGATCTCACCTGAAGTTCATGGGTCTCTGCCATGTGTCCTTCTGAATCAGACGACCATGATTTACTTTGGCTATGTGGGGCTAAAGAGTTTCAACTCCTAAACTGAAATCCTCTAAGTTACTTTCCCCTGAAGTCTCAGATCTGTTGACACATAACCTCCTGGCAACCAATGGCTAGGATCTACTTCGTCTCTTTGGAAATTTCGCTCTCTCCTTGTCTACAAATTTATGAAGTTGTAGATATTGTGCCACCAGTCCCTCTGGATGATGGATGGTCCATAGCCTCTTCAGTACTTCGGAAAATCCCCGCTCTTGTATGCACACAGAGACATAAAGCTTGTGCACTTTGCCCAGATCTGACGATCCAAAATGATCCCACTCCCTCTTGAACGTATCTTAGTCGATGACTTGTGAAAACTTCAAAAATTCATTTTTCTTGAAGGTTTCTCCTGCTATCTCTCTCTCGAACCCTTAGACTCCTTATAGGGTTATTTAGACACTTAATCGAATTTTGGATATCTACACTCCTTGCAATAGATTCTTACGCAAGACTTATCTTCTTGCAGACGACTGTGCACACCTTGTAGCAATCCCTTTGCACTTCTTGCAAATGGAAATTTTACACAATCTCTTATGAGCTTATGAGTTGAAACAGAATCTGTCACTCCTTGCAACAGATTCTCAGGCAAGACTTAAGTTCTTTCGGACAACTGTGCACACCTTGCAGCAGTCGCTTTGCACTCCTTGCAAAGGGAAAGTTTTGCGTTATCTCTTATGAGCTTCTGAGTTGAAACAGACTCTGTCAACGCACTCCTTGTGGACTGTAGGCACACCTTGCATTAAATCAATAAAGAGAACACTCAAAACTTATCTAAACACTTCACAATTTCATATACTCAGTAACATAACTCATTCACTCATGAAAACAAAATAATAGGGAATTATAAATAGTAGCAACACCATGCCTTGGATCAATTTTCCTCTGTTATATTCATTAAAAATTAAATGGCTACAGCTATGATAAAACATTAACTAAAAATTCAACAACAACTAAATCACAAAAATCTCCCACTAACTTGCAACAACCTCATTCGGGCATACAACACCTCTATTTATCTCAGAGGGTTCTCAGGCTTCCCTTTGACTACTCGTCTTCTCGATAAAAAATCTAACTGCTACCTAAGTTCCATTACATTCAAGACTAGGAGTGAAACTCCTAGATCACTCATGATCATTCAGCTCCCAAGTGTTTGATCTTCTTCAATTTTCGATCATTTCAAAAAAATATTTGCAGGAAACGCCAACGGTTAAGATTTTGAAATGATTCAAAGGCGCTCTAAGGTTCTGAGTTGTCTCTCCACGTGTGCTTGTTGATGATTCTCTTGCATCATACTCCCCTGGAAAAAAATCATGGACTCATGTCCATGAGCTCCTACACTAACTTTCCATTCTTCTGGATATCAACTTCATTTTCCCAACTGTCATCTTCTATTGGGTGTCCCTTCCACTTGATTAAATATTCAAAATAGGTCTTCCTCGTGGTCTTATTTCCAATCCTCTAATCAACGATCTTCTCCATCTATGGTTTTTCTTCTACAAACATCTGCTTCTCCCACTAAATCTTCTCCTGATCTCCTGATCTCTATGTGTCATATTCCCTATAAGGATACAAGTATGATATTATGAATATGGGTGATATGCCCACATCATCTTCCAGCTCGATATCATAGGCATTTGCATCAAACTTCCTTAAGATCTTACATGGTCCTATCTTTTTCATCCTCAAATTGTTATATGTTCCCCTTGGGAACCTTTCTTTCTTGAGATGTGCCAGAACCTGATCTCCTACTTCAAATTGAAGCTCTCTGTGATGTTGATCAACTCTGTGCTTGTACTCCCGGCTAGAATTTTTCAACTACTCTCTATTCTGGCTATGGAGCTTATGCATTTCTGCAGTAAAATATTCTGCTCTAATGCTTCTGATCTCACTCTGTTCCAAATATCTCAACTCATATACTCCTCTTGGTTGCATTCCATATAGTATTTGGAATGGGCTCTTTCCAGTGCTCTTGTTTGGTGAGTCCTTGTATACAAATTCTTCTTATGCCAGAATTTGATCCCACTAACTATGATGCTCAGTGACCAGACTCCTCAATAAGTTTCCCAAACTTCTGTTCACCATCTCAGTCTCTCCATCTGTTTGAGGGTGATAAGCTGAGATGAAGGACAAATCTGTCCCCAACTTCTTCCAAAGTGTTCTCCAGAAATGACCAACGAATTTTGTTTCTCTGTCTGAGACAATACTTTTGGGTAATCCATGAAGTTGAACAACTTCCTTGAAAAATAAATTTGCAACATGTGTTGCATCACTAGTCTTCTGGAATGGGATAAAGTGTGCCATGTTTAAAAATCTATCCACCACCACAAATATGGAATCACATCCTCTTTGTGATCTTGGTGGTCCCAACAAAAAATCCATGCTTATTGCATCCCAAGGCCTCTTTGGTTTTGGTAATGGTTTATACAATCCAGTGTTTTGTCTTTTACCTTTTTCACGTTGGTAGATTCTACATATGTTCACAAACTGTATCACTTCTGTTCTCATACCTGGCCAATAGTATGAACTTCTCAACTGTGAATTTTTTTTATCATGGCTAAAATGTCCATCCAATCCTCCACTATGATTTTCCTTCAAAAGGTTATCCCTCATTGAGAATTTTGGTATGCACACTAATTTCCCTTGAACAAAAATCTCTCTTGAATCATATACTCTATCCACTAGCTCCTGTCTCTCAGCTCAATATTTGCACATGCTTCGTATGCTTCCATGAAATATGGATCACCACAATACATATCCTTAAGGTGTTCAAACCTCAAGGTCTTGACCTGAAATTCCTGCAAAATCATACACTTCTTGCTCAATGCATCAACAACTTTGTTAGAATTACCAAAAATATGTTTTATGACAAAAGTAAAATTTTGCATAAACTCAATCCACTTTGCATGTCTTTGGTTTAACTTCTCCTGTCTGGTTATGAATTGTAAAGATTGGTTATCATTGTACAAGACAAATTCCTTTGGAACAAGGTAGTGCCTCCATTTCTTCAAGGCATGAATTATGACATATAATTCTTTATCATATGTAGAGTACTTTCTCTTAGTCTCATTCATCTTCTCACTGAAATATGCAACTAGTTTATTATCCTGGCTCAAGACTTCTCCAATTGCAACTCCACTTGGATCACATCTCACTTGAAATGCCTTTCCAAAATTTGGTAAGACCAGAATTGGTCATTATGTTATCTTCTCCTTCAATATATTGAAGCTCCTCTTGGCCTCCTCTGTCTATTTAAAATACTTGTGCCTCTTCTTCACTATATCCATCATTGGTGCACAAATTCCACTAAAATCTCTAATGAACTTCCTCTAGAAACTCACTAATCCATGGAAGATTATTACTTCAAACTTACTCCTTGGTTATGGCCATTCTTTGATTTCTTTCACCTTCTATGGATCCATCTTCTATTCATTTGAAGAGATCACAAAACCCAAGTAAATGAGTTATGTATTCATAAAAAGAGGACTTCTTTAGATTTATCAACAACTTCTCCTGTTGTAGTCTCCTCATCACTAATGTTAGATGTCTCAAGTTATCCTCTTTAGTCTTTCTAAAGACCAGTATATCATCCAGATATACAACCACAAACTTACCAATGAAATTTTTCAGTATTCATTCATCAGCCTCATAAAAGTACTTGGGGCGTTTTAAGAGAACCTTTTTCAACATTAGGGATGTTCCATCCTCTGCAACTTATGCTTCAACATTCCTTTTCTGTGCTTCCGAAATGTGATCTTCACCTCCTCCTTCTTTCTTTTTCTCGGGACATTCCCAAGACATGTGTCCTATCTTTCCACAGGCATAACACCTTACTTCTCATCCTCTGCTTCTTCCTCTTCCTCTAGAAGAACTTCTTCCACCACCTTGTCTTCCTCGAGAACTTCCTCCTCTTTCTGAGTGGCTTTGTGGTTTCTCAGTCTCATATTTGGATTTCTGTGTCTTATTATGGGAAACTACCTTGCCTTTGTTTGGGATTATGCCTCTGTTTCGTAGACTCTATTTCTTGGCCAACTTCTCCTCTGCCTTTAGAGCAATCTGATAAGCATCCTCTACTGTCCTTACTGACATCATGCTGATCTCATCTTGGATTTCATACCTTAGGCCATTTATGTACATGGAATTTTTTTCCTCATCGTTCTATTATTGTCCAGTCCTAATATTCAATTTGTATAACTCCTATGTGTACTCTTTCACTATCATACCCTTCTGTCTCAGGTTCTACAAATTCCTAAACAGATTTATCTGATAATCTTTGGGCATGAATTTAGCCTTCAGCTTGGCTACCATTCTGTCCCAATTATTTGTCTTCTATTTTCCTTTGCTTCTCCTCTCATCTTGTAGTTCATCCCACCACAGTGTTGCATGTCCTTTCAGTCTGGTGACAACATGTCTCACCTTTTTCTCCTCATCGACATCTTCATAGTAGAAATATTTGTCCATGGATATTATTTAATCCAACAATTCTTCAACATCCAAGTTTCCTTCATACATTGGGATCTCTATCTTTTCTCTAGCTCCTAGTTTAACAACCATTCTTAGCAAGCATTCCTCGGCAACATTTTCCCCTACAACTTATTCAACTTCAATTTCTTCACTTTCTGCATCACTGATGTCCCCAACATCAGGTGCCCTCCTCTACACTGCCTCCATCGCCTCTAATCTTTCATGAGGCTCTCTCATTTCTATTTCTACAACATGATTGGCTAATGGTGGCTCCACATGTCTCCTTGGTGGCATTGTGTTGAATGTCTCTCACACACAGCGTTTCCACATGTCTCCTTGGTGGCATTGTGTTGAATGTCTCTCACACACAACGTACACCTTCGAGCTCTTTTTCACTTCCTGAAAACAATTTCAGGCTCTGATACCACTTGATGCAGACCCCCCTTCTCTCCCTCATGGCTGCGCGACCTCCTGGTCAAGGATCTTTGATTCTCTGAGCCAAATCATCTCTCTGAAACCTTAATGGTCTTACTTGTGACTAAACACAGGCCCTTTCAGTCTTTTGGTGCAGGTTCTATGACACCCGCAACCTCTTCCCTCACACTATTGAACTATTGAATTTCAGGCTCTAACTTCTCTTCCATTATCCCTTTCCCGTATGTGACCTCAAGCATTGTCCTCATGTAAACACACAATTGCAGGGAAGCCTAGATCAATATGAGGCCACACTACTTTTCTCCCTGCAATTCACTAGCAGCTACAATGCGTCCTTTTGGCAATACCGTGGTTTCCATTGCGGCCCGCTCCAATATTTTTAAAGCCCTAGCACTTTCTGTCCTCACAATTAAGCACAACCATCGATCTTGGGATATCAGGTGTTTCTTCTTGATCAACAACTAAGGTCTGTCCTCTTTCGACCTTGTTCAACTATCAATCAATGACCCTTTCCCCCTTTCGCACACACTCCCATATCTCCACAATCTAGTGACGCATGACCTCCTTCCAAACCGACAACTACGATTGATTTCTCCCTTTGCGCTTCAGGATTTTCAACTCTCAACTTTTGTTTCCTCCACAAGAATTTCACCCGAAGTCGATGATCTGTCGATGCGTGTCCCTCACAGATCGACGATTGTGGTTCACTTCGCTCTTTTGGCTTCAGGAGTTTCAACTCTCAGTCTTCGATTTCTCCCAGAGTGCTTTCACCTGAAGACGACGATCTCTCAATGCTTGTCCCTCATAGATCAACGACTATGGTTCACTTCACTCTTCGG
The DNA here is from genome assembly GCA_032191745.1 of Picea mariana. Classification (NCBI taxonomy): domain Eukaryota; kingdom Viridiplantae; phylum Streptophyta; class Pinopsida; order Pinales; family Pinaceae; genus Picea; species Picea mariana. The sequence continues at coordinate 108,216 of JASDQU010739346.1, read as the reverse complement.
GTTTCGAGAGTTTCAACTCTCATTCTTCTCTTTCTCCCAGAGTTCTTTAACCCAAAGATGGTGATCTATCGACGCATGTCCCTCACAGATCGACGACTGTGGTTCACTTCTCTCTTCGAGCTTCAAGAGTTTCAACTCTCAGTATTTTCTTTCTCCCAGAGTGCTTTCAACTGAAGACAAAAATCTATCAACATGTGTCCCTCATAGATTGATGATTGTGGTTCACTTTGGATCTTTGGGATTCG
>JASDQU010739346.1:94437-105150 GCA_032191745.1 Picea mariana | reverse complement strand
AGTTTTAATGGAAACTTATAAAATCAATGTAAAGATAATTTGTTTTTGAGAAGCAGATAAACAAGCACATTTATATATATATTTTTTTCTAATTATAAATCATATAAAACTTGAATTAACTAATTTGTGAAACAAAAGTGCACAGATGGTCAAAGCCGATCTAAACCTTCCTGTTTCACTAATACAAAAATTGATAGAAATTAGAAGCAGGTGAATCTAACTTGATATTAGTTTGTTAATTGTTTCTAAGCCTCTGTGCGAACAAAAGCATCCAACTACCTCGCCTTCTGAAAGAAATCTGCAGTAGGATTATGGCAAAACTTTTCTTAAATAAATTCAAGATATGTACTGGCAGCCAGGGTTAAATAACAGAGTATTGAACACATGTGATACTGTAATCTTATGATTACGAATGATTACAATTCGAGAAATCTTTGTGCAAAACATTCATATTTATGTATCAATAAAAACATCAAAGAAAAACCCTTGATACCAAAATTGAGACTGATGATCACAGTTATCACATATGGAACAGTAAATTAAAGACAACATTTAAAATATCAATTAAAATGAAATATCATATGTCATATAGGCTAAAGCTACATAACACATTATTATTTCAAAATAAGAGAGACAAAACATCATAGAGACAACCTTCACATAGGTCTAAAGCCAAATTGTTATAAGTTGTTCCACAAGGTTCTGAACATCATTTGCCCATAAACTTGTTCCAGAAAAAGATGCCTGTCCTTTACAAAATGTAGAGTATTTAAAGTATTTTAAAATCCTATTTTCCTATCTCCCAGGATAGGATGAGATCTCATGAGATCAGAATATTACAAAAATGGAGGGCCTACAACCACTCATAACTGAATTATTTCTTTTCAAAAATTAATAAAGTTTTTCCTTTTTACAAAATGAATAGGAAATAAATACTAATCATCTAAATCGAACATGTTCCACCTTAGAAAATCAACATCAAGATCAACCATTTCCTGAAAACGAAACAGGAACAATTTAGATAAGTTATTTAACAACTAATTACTATTTTTTATTAAAAATGACTTGGCTACAGAATCGAAAGATTCTGTAGCCAGTCTTATCTTGGCAAACAAAATCTAATTTTAAACCGATTTGATTCAAAAAGATAACATTAATGTAACAAGAGGGAAAAATCATTTTACCATTTCAATCAACGACTAAACATGGATCGGAAAAGATTGGAATTGATTATGGCATTAACATTGTCTACGTTTTTTTATCACAACATTACCTGTCTTCTTAAGACGTTTAGCTTGCATTTCCTCGTTTTCTCTGAGGTCACGATTTTCCTTTCTCAGTAATTCACTGCGAGTTGTGAGTGTTTTAATCTGTTCTTGGAGGATGGGGATATCAGTATAGTATCGTTCAATCCAATGTAGGAAAACCTCACATTGTACTGAAGGAACAAACTGTTGGTGGAGCGTACAATCACACACAATCATATCAACTTTACCTACCACTTGCCCTTGACCAAAACCAATCCCAAAGAAACCCTTCTCGTTATTGAGACATGGTGGAAGATTCATAACAAAGTCATAGGGTTCCACAGGACCAAACCCTTGACAATCCGAGTCTTCCATAGCCAAGAAATCTTCAATTTCGGAGTCCGAGTACTCATCGATCTCGATTGGGTCGATTGAGCTCAAATGTGTACATGATCTGTTTCTAATTTGCCTAGAAATTAGGCGACTGATCCTTTTTCCTTTGTAATTCGGGTCTGTGTGTTTTTGATTTGTCTGTTTGCAATAATTTTTGACATTGGGTTTCATAGAAGCGTTACGGCCAGAATCCAATTTAGGCATAGGAGGTTCACTTAACTCGAAACGAAAATCTTGTTGCTCATGTGGGGACTTATTGGGCATTACCTCATCCAAAAGGTTTGTGTTTGGCTTATTATTCATACTGTCAAAATGTTTTTCCACCAATGGTTCACTCGACTAAGGGTCTTCTAAAGGAATGGTAGAAACAAAACCATTTCTCACCAAGAATCCATCCAAGCAATCGCCTATGGTTGTCAAATGGTGGGTTATCAGTATTTTGATTAAACCGTGGTGGAAAAGACTAGAGTCGAGGCTATGATTTTAATACCTTTTAGATATTTTGTACAAGCTTCTCAGCAAATAGTAAGGCACATTCAAATGAAAACTAATGAAGTGCATAAGCAATCATATATGATAGAGAAAAACTAGACCATAACAACCTTCACAGGTCACAAACTGTTTAATGATTGATAGCAAGCCATGCCACCTACATTTAACTAAATAAATAGGGATACCTTTCTCTCAGCAATCAATTTTCCTAGAGGTCATGAAGAGGCTCCATGTCAATTCTTCAATTTTTGAGTTCTTGAACCACTTCTGACTGGTGGATGGAAGCCCTATAGCTTCACTGAAAAATTCTTCAATTACCTCCAATTGGACATCTCCAATTTTCGCCCTATACCCATCAAACATTTGTGCAAATTCCTTAGCCACACAGAGGTTATACCCTTCGAAATTTTTTATGAAGGCATTGCAGCCCTGCCATTTTAAATCTTCGACTGCATCATCATGAAATATCAATGCTTGAAATCCATTCGGATCTATTCAGACAACACGAGCCATTAAAAATATGACTAGATTGTAACARGGGTGATTCAAGATAGCTCTAGGTTTAGATGGCAGGAGTAAAAGGAACAAATCAGAGCGGATAAAATGGAAACAAACCAAGAGAAACCCCTGCGCAATCATAGTACAAACATCGAGGGTTCGATTATTGAGGTTTGATCATTCTTGGTAATGAAAACCTTGCGTACAGAGCATGAAAGAAACCCTCAACCCATAATGAAATCTTATTAATTTACTCTTCCAGCAAAAGGATTAAGTACAGGGTACAACATTTGCACAATAATTCTCATGGTTAGCATGACCATAGTTTTTGCAAAGGTTTTTTTTTTTAATGTATCAATACAAAGATGTTCATAATTCAAATGCAAACTCACTACATATATAGATATAAATTTCAAAACATTCAAAAGGTAAGTCATTCAAGTGTTAGATACAAAATGGATATAATCACAATGACCCTTTAAAAAGAATGTTTTGTATAGGAATATAATAGGAGGCTAAGTTTTCATGTTTGATTCATGCTTTCAGTCATGAATCAATAGGGATGATTTTAAGGATGGAAATTTATTTTAAAATGTAGAAACCTTGGCGAATCTTACTAATCCTGCATATGCCAACTATAAATGATTGGCGATATTTTTGTAAAAATATTCAAATTTCTAAAGATTTTAAAAAATTTTGACGATTTTTAAGATAAAATAATTTTATCCTATATAATTTGAGCGAATCATTTTAAACTAGTGAATCTCGTTTTTGGAAAAAACATGAAAAATTAGCTCATGAGCGAAATTTAGCCCCTAAAATCATCCCTGTGAATCAAACATGAAACAAAGCGAAAACACAAACTTTTTAAAGAATTAATGAACATATTTTATAACCCAGTAATCATCAAAATGATAATATTTACAAGATGAGGTGAAGGCAACTACATAAAGTGTCGTTTTTTGTTTAAATAACAAAATCGTGTAGGGCTGCAAACAATGGCGACCTATTGGGTGAAGCAGTTATCTCTGGATCACCAAATAGTTCATGTTAGGACAGATTAGAATGTTTGAAAATTAAGGAACAATCGATAGCAAGTCAAGCACCCCAATCACACTCAAAAATATCACACAGTCAAGTGTCAGATGTGTTTTTGTTCAAATGAAAACCAGTGACAAGTTTTAATTACGAGAGAGACGATGTTTTAGATAAACGACTCCAATACTATTGACAGGGCCGCTGCTTCTAGCAAGCATCCATAGCCTCAGTAGGGATGTCAATTAACCCACTCTAACACCTCTACCCTATCCAAGAATTATCAATTCAAGATGAAGGACATTTTACGATTAATATCAAAATTTATACTTGATAATTTTCTTTGAAACCGACATTGCTTCACTGCCAGCAGGTCTGTTCAGTACCCCAAGGAAGTTGTCTTGGCATCATGCATGCATTTACCCGCTTCCTGCAAACTTTTTCAGTATCTCGGCGGGTTTACAGACACTTCCCACAACTCTCTAGAAGTTAATTACAGTATAAATTTTATGATCTTCAGAAGAGAGGGGTGATGCAAAAGTTTTCATATTTCGAAACACTTGATATTTTCCAACTTAACTTTTCACTTGACGACCTTCATCATGATATGAATTTAGTTTTATGATAAGAATAACTTTTCGAGGACAGGAAGGCATACTTGAGTTGTTTTCTTTAAAGATAGGGACAGCGTAAAGAGATTTAATGATGATTGTATCTTCTCATGATTATAAAGTGAAACCAGAAAGACTATTATGAACAAGAAGTTTCTTTTGCTAGTCTGAGTTTCAGCATTGATACTTTGAAATGACCTTGATTGTTGCTTTATGATGAGGCATTATGGTTTCTTTCATGCACTAAATGGTGATCCAGAAAATTTATTCAGAAAACAAAACAAAAACAAGAAAAATGCAAAGAACAAAAATTTAGAAACATAAAATAAATTAAAACCAAAACAAAGATATGTAAAAAGAGGTGGATCAGGTATCATTAGGTGAAGTATCTTTTGAGGGCTTGTCCATTCACTAGGAAAGTGTCTGGATGTCCCTCTAAATTGTGCTGGCGGAAAGAGCTAGGACCTAGTTTTTCAGAGATTACAAATGGTCCCAACCACAAGTTTTGGAACTTGGTGTGTTCCCCTTTCCCCTCATGGGGTTTATCCCATTTGAGAACCAAGTCTCCAACCTCAAAGTTTCTATATGAATAAGAGTTTGAATCAAACAAGCTTTTCACAATCAACTGATGCTGATCCAACTTCTTCTTTGCTTGTGCTCTTACTTCCTCCAATTTTAAAAAGGCACTAATTCAACTTTCCAGAGGAGGGAAAACCTCTTCTTGGACTTTCTGTGATAATTGCAGGGATGGAAGTAGAACATGTGGAGGGAGAATTGCTTCTCTTCCATAGACCAGAAAGAAAGGGGAATTACCAACAGAGGTTTTTGGTGTCACTCTATCAACCTAGAGTGCATTAAATAAAGCATTGTGCAAATTCTTGTGATTTTCAGAAACCGTCCTCTTAATGATCTTGATCAAATTTTTGTTTGTTGATTTTGCTAGGCCATTTCCTTGGGGGTAGTAGCTGGCAGAATATTTCAAATTAATCCAATTTTATAAAGCGAATACATTCATATCCAAGGATGAGAAATAAGATGCATTATCAAATACTAAACATTCGAGAATGCCGAATCTAGTAATGATATTCGAATTAAGGAAAGATGCTACCTGATTCGTGTTTACCACTTTCAAAGGTGCAGCTTCAGACCATCTGGTAAAATAATTCGTTGTTGTAATAATATACTTATGTTGTTGTGAAGAAGAAGGATTAATTGGTCCTATGATGTCAAGACCCCACTGCTGAAAGGGTGAATCTACCGTAACGAGCTACAAAGGGAATGCTACCTTTTTCACTCGTCCAGCAGCCTTTTGGCAAATTATACATTTACGGCATAGAGTGTGGGCATATTTAAACAAGTGGGCCAATAGTATCTAGCTCTTAACACTTTGTGAGAAGTGGTGTCTCCACCGAAGTGTCCACTAGCTTCACTTGCATGAAGTTCAGATAGCACTTTCTCTACTTCATCTTTTTCCAAACAACGCATAAGAACACCGTCGAAATTCTTTCGAAACAATACATCATTTATTAGCTGGAAAGATGCAGATTTTAACCTTAGTGCTCTTCTATTTTTAGGATCAAGATGGCGAGGAGAAGATCCATGTGTTAAATAACATTTAATATCATCATACCAAGAATTGGCAACAACTTGCACACAACTGATTTGTTTTTCATTTTGTTGATTCACAATTAAGGTATTAATTTGACTTTCATGTTCTTTAACTAAATCAACAAATAGCTTACATAAGCCTTGACCTCTAAAAATTTGTGCAGGGGTTATTTCGAGGTCATATTCTTGTAACGACGTCATCCAATTTGCCCGTTTTTCACCCAATTCCTTTTGTACTAACAAGTTTCTCACAGCAGGATAAGGAACAATGACTTTAGTTCTGGATTTCAGCAGATATGACTAGAAGTGTTTTACTTCTTTAAAAACAACATAAGCTTGTTGATATACGGTTGGGTAATTCAACTCTGCCCCTTTGAAAGATGAGTTCATGAAAGCAATGAGAATTTCTTTGGTTTCAAATTTCTTTTGAGTTAACACAACACCATAAGACCGGTCATAAGCAAAAGTGTAAAGAGTGAAATCTTGGGAAAAATCAGGGCTCATCAAAGAAGGAGCTTCTACTATTGATTTTCTAATAGAATCAAAAGCTTGACTTTCTTGGGGTCCCCAATGATACTGTACATCCTTTTTAATTAAATTTTGTAAAGGCCTTACCATTTMTGAGAAACTTGGGACAAATCTTTTGACGAAATTAATCTTGCCTAAAAAGGATTGCATGGATTTTTTGGAAGAGGGAGGGGAGAGTTTAGCAATAGCTTGGGTTCTTTCTGGGTTAATAATCATTCCGTATTTGGACACTATAAACCCAAGTAGTTTTCCTTGCTCTACTGCAAATATTGAGACCATGGAAATCAATGTCCATTGCTCTCTGAAAAGTGGCCTGGGCATTTATAAGCCCAAAAGGCATCTTCCTGTAGGCATAAGTTCCCCATGGGGTACAAAAAGTGGTCTTGAGCTAATCTAGGGGAGACATGAGGACCTGGTTATACCCCGAAAAAACATCTAACAGAGATAATCTTTATGAACCAGATACCTGCTGAAGGATCCGTTCCATTGGAGGAACGAGATAATTGTCTTTATCAAAAGCTCGATTCAGGTTACGAAAGTCGACACAGAGTCGAATTTCACCACTTTTCTTCCTAACAGGAACTAGATTAGACACCCATTGTGTGTGCTTCACCGAGAAAATTATCTTTGCATTTAGTAATTTATTCAGTTCTTTCTTGACAGTGGGTTCTAATTTGGGGTGCATCTTTCTTAATTTCTACTGAAAAGGTTGAGATTGCGGTTTCATGGGGATGACATGTTGTATTATATTAGGGTCAAATGTTTTAAAATCATCATATGTCCAGGAAAAAATGTCTTTAAATTCTTTAAACAATTTTATAAAGGCAGATCGTTCTTGCTCAGAGCATCCCATTCCCAAATTGATATTTTGCGATTTTCTTTAGTCCCTAAATTTACCGTCACATAAGTCAAAGAAGAACTGTTCATTTTACAATTAATTGACCCTCTAAACTTATCATGCAAGTCATAAAACTTCTCTAGTCTTACAACGGATCTGGGAATAGATTTTACCATATCAGACATCGTTTCAGGAGATCTAGGATCTGATATTACCGTGAAATTGTGAAGGTTTTCACCATGAGTGCCTTCATTAATGACTGCACCTTGGAAGGTGTCCTCCATATGCAATAATTTGATGATCTAATGGTCATTGTCGAACACTCTCCAATTGGTGATGTTGTCCTGGATCGACGGCTTGAACAATAATTCAATCGAAAATGCATTAGGAGAAAGACCTTGCACGAGAAATAGTTTAGAAGCGACATTAGCCAATAAATTAGGCTCTGAATTACTTAGTCTAGGAATGGAATTTATGTTAAATGCTGAAAATTTTTGCATTAAATCCATACCTCAGTTTGGTAACTTTTCAGATGTGGTGATAAGCAATGTATGGAATTCCTTACCTACCTAACCACGATATTTGAATCACCTAATACCATTAAATTATGTACGTCCATATCCAAAGTTTTCCTAGGCCCTTGTAAAAGTGCTTCGTTTTCGATGGTGCTATTAGTGCACTCGAACTCTAATTGACAGGCAATGAAAGTCTTATTACCCGTGAGATCTATGAGTACACATCCTGCACTGACTCATTCTTTGGATTTGGATCCATCAAAGTACAACGACCAGATCTGAGCTTCATCAGCAGTGTTTTTCACACTTGGCAGAGTTGATGACTGAGTATAGGTCATAATATCTGATTGTTGCCCTGGATTAGTGATAGGGAAACTTTCGGTCATGAAGTTACCAAAGAATGTATTCATTCCATGCATTTCAAATGAATTAGTAGATGCTGTAAAAGGTTCATTTGCATCATTTAGATCCGTCATGGTGTGCTTGAGATAGTGTTCATGATTTATCCTAATTTTATTGGGTTTTCCATTTTCTAGCAGCCACAAATGAGACCAATTTGTGGCAAAGTAGCCATGCAGTTGTTCAGACCAGTCCTTTCTTAAAAACAAACCATAGACTTTAGGGATGTCAACAACAATGATGTCAATAATTCAGTGAACCTTATGATTAGAAGATAACCTAACCAGAACATTCTTAAGTTCACCGATTAACTTAACGTTCGTCCGATCGAGCTGAATGATTTTGAGATCAGAAGGTTGAACTTCTGCATTGATTTTTTGACAAATAGATAAAGGCATCACATTTGATCATGCGCCGGAATCTACCATGAAATTATGTACATTCCTATTAAAAATTTTAAAAGTTAATAAGAAAGGCTAGACATTTTTCCGAGCGTTAACAACATAATTCTGTTGATTTTTTGTCGTTGTCCCTGAAATAGTTTTATCTACATTTGTTACAATTTTTTCAGCCAAATCCCTCTTATCTAGGGGTTTAGGTGTGGTTTTAGTTGAGATCTTTTTGGCTATTTTAGAACCAAATTATGCAGTTTTCTTATTTCTAGGATTATTGTTCTTACTGTTTTCTGCTATACTTTGAAGCATTTTCTGTAGAATAAGGGGAAATTTCAGCAACTCGAAAACATAAATATTAACCCTTAGTTTTTTCAGATCTTCAATTAAATCATATTCTAAAATAGGGGATGCTAAACTTTGTTTAATTTCAGCTTGCTTCAATTGATTTGGAAGCACATTATTACTTTCTTTAGAAGAAAGTTTGTTCTGTGTTTTGCTTCTTGTGTTGTAGGGGTGTACAATTTCAAAGTTTGCTTGAAAAGTACTGTCAGAGAAGTGACCGAAGATATTGGGGGATGATTCTTCCTCTTCCATTACTTCTTCCTCAACTATGTCTTCAAAACTTTCAGGAAGTGCAGAAGCAAAGTTATCATGTGCTTCTAGAATGCTTTGCAAAGAATACTACAAGATTTCGAAATTTAGACCTTCAATGTGTTAGGAAGAAATATTATCGTTTAATTCCATTGTAGTACTTTCCCAACTATTTAATTTGTCAATCCGAGGTTCGTAGGCTTACAAAGCACACACACTATATATGCAAGACTGGAGTAGAAGTAATCTAATCTAAATTGTTGAAATGAAATTAATCTAGGAAAGCATTGAAAGACTAACTATGAAAGTAGGAAATTAATCTAGGAAAACAATACAACATGTGAAGAGTTGAATGACAAAAGACATATGTGAGCTCACACAATAAATCAATCTCAAATTATATTAAAAGAATCAAATGACAAAGAATGAAAGAATAACAATGAAACAATCAAGATAAGAATACCCTTCTCCTAATTACAAGACTAAATTATGAATTACATGCCTCCTTAATGAAGAGAGAGCACTCTCTTATATACATGAAAGTCTTGAAAATAAGATAAGAGTGTCATAATTACATATCCACTATTATCTCAACCAATCTCAACTACTTTCCCATTATTACAAGATATGATCCCTTCAAATCCTCCACACATCTCTCACATATCTTATATAAGATATGCCCACCAAATCTTCCATGATCTTCTCCTTGAGCTTAACTTCAAATCTCTTTCAAATATTCAAGTTTGAATTTGTAATTCGAATTTGAGGCTAGGTGGTAATATTTGACTTTGTTGAAATCTTCAAATATACCTGTACACATCATAAAACTCATCCAACCTTGAGATATAATGAAAATATGTTATTTTTCTAATATTTTATCATAAATTCACTTATAATACTAAAATGAATAAAGTGGAAAATAATAAGATGAAACCCAAATGTATGTATGGAAATGGTATGATAAAATGTTTATTAGGACCATGAAATGTAAGGAATGGTGAATGGAAAAGAGGATATAAATGTGACATTTATGAGTCCTAACATCCCCCCCAACTGAACTTGTTGCATGTCCTCATGCAACCATGCATGGATTTTCTTAGGAACTTTTGGCATTCAAACTTTGGCTTTGATTTATGATGTATTTTTAATAAGGAATATTTCCAGAATCTGAAATACAGGAGTAGCATCATGTAAAATACATGTGTAACGACATGTAATACATGTGTAACATTATGTGAAATATGTGTAACAACATGTGAAATTTTCTTATGGTTGGTTCTTGTGTGACAACCATGAATACAAAGAATGTTGGTTCTTGTGTTAACACCATTCATTTCACTTATTTGTTTTCTTGCTGTAATTTAGTCATATGCTCACTGGAAATAGTAATAAGCTATCAATGTGAATAAGAAAGCATCATTGTGTATAAGAAAGCCTTTTCTTTATCTTTATGAATCATGCCAATATGTATATCAATCGAAATGCAACAAAGTGTCGTTGATAAAGAAATGTTAGTGAATCATAAATGGAATGATGAGATGGTAAAATGGAATAATGGTAATG
>JASDQU010739346.1:69797-90277 GCA_032191745.1 Picea mariana | reverse complement strand
CATTGGAAGTGTTGTCAACAAATGGAATATGCCTTTCTTTTGAAGAAAGTAAAAATGGTATGGAATTCTTTTACGTTTGGTGTCTTGGAGATTTTATGCAGAGGGAAAAACGTCCTCAACCACAAAAGTCATTGCATGTATTCATGAGGAACATGGACCAGACACTATTACCATTTCTCAAGCATGGTTGAGCACAAGAAATACTTAGAAGACAATTCTTTTGGGAAGTCCAAAGATATGCACATGAAAGCCCTAAAAATAAACCTTTCAAACAAAACAAAAATACAAAGCACAAGCACAACATTGATCTAAATCCGAATGAGGTAGAGATAAAATTGATGGAATGGAGCTAGAATTAAGGAAGCTTGAAGAGTATATGTATTCCATCTATGATGATGATGGTGAATTTGTTAAGCTATTCGTTTTCAAGTGGACCAGTCTCCTCATCCCTCCAACTACTTTGCTTGTTGTAAATCTTGTTGTTATAGTGTAGGTGTTTCCCAAGATATTAATAATGGTTATCAATCAAGGGATTCTCGAGCAGTTTCAGGGTTTTAGAGAATGAAACCTTGGTGATTAGTCATACATTTATGGGTAGTGAACCTTCAATGATGAGTACATATGGCTTCATATATCGATAAAGTTCCATATAGATGGTATATCACGCATGCTTAGGTATGAAATTAGTAATCAACACCTGGCAGAGGAACGCAGATCCCTGATTTTTTGGTAGAAATATTAGTAAATCAAAATGAAATCTCAATGAGATCATCATTTAAATAAAATATCCCAAGTTTTATGGGACAAAACACCAGCATTTGAAGAGATTTTCCAGCCATGTTTCCACATTTCAAAACACATATTGGATTTTCACTATCAGATCCAGATATTCGAGTGACATAGATATCAGCAGATCGAGGGGCAGTTAGGGACAAATGGAATAGTGAAGGGATTTAACTCCAACACTTGAGGTGGCATAAGATCGATGTGTAGAAGACTTAATTTAATCCCAAATTTCCAGCAAGCAATTTCAACAGATGATAATCAGATCCTGTTTTCAAGGTAGCATGAGTCAAATAAATTCTAGATTTCAAGCAAGATTGACCAGCAAACTCAACAATTCGAGACACTTATTCCAACCACTTCATTTCAATCTATTTTTATATGATTTGATTTGATTTTCTTTCCAGAAAACTAGAAAACTATGTATATTATTTAAGCAATGCTTTGTAATAGATAGGGGGTTCGACTTGAAGGGTGTAATTCTCTTTGTTGGACTTGGGTCCTTTCTTTTCTAGGAGCATGTTCTGTAATATTTAGATGACCAATCAGTAAGAGACAAACTGTTGACAGGATTCTTGTGTCGAGGTGTTGGTGGCATTTCCTCTCTCTGTTAAGTATTTTTCCTGTTATCTTTTCACTTGTTTTCAATTCTTATTGTCAAAGGATAGTAATAGAGCATAATTTATTGGTGAAATACTCTGCATCTGGTTCTTGATGATCTTTATGTTCTCTTCTAAAATATCAGTTAAGGAATTCTTAGCTGCTCCTTTGCTTGGCGTTTTCCTCCCCTATTTCTTCCTCAAATCGACACCATTCAAACTTAATTCGATCCAACATTTCCACTACCTTTCCCTGTGTAAGAGATTTGTCTATATATGAGAGTGAATCACATATTTAAGCACAAACCCCATTTTCCCAATGGCCCTCCTTGTTGTCCCAAACCAACCATTTAAAAACCAAAAACCCCGATCCCTCACAACTAGCCTAATATCCTATTTCAAACCAAGCTAAATCGTACAGAGAGAGCCCTCTTTGAGTCTTGGAGGGCTAGATCCAAGACTCCAAGTGGTTGAAATAGTTACCTCCGTCAATTTCTTCTTTAGCTGAGAAATTACAGAGTGTTAACATTTTGGCAGCCATACTAGGGAACGAGCTTTCAAGTTCTCCAGAAAAATATATCAAGTTCAGATTTGACTTCTGATGGTGAACAGAAGCCAAACACAGGAAGGCTGTACCATTCGCCTGGTGACTCCATTGTTCAAGATCTCGAGCTTCAAAGTTCACAAGCGACTTCATTGCCAAAGAATCCAGATTTCAGAGCATTGATGATGATTCAAGATGACAGGGTATGTGGCAAATCCTATATCTTGTGAAGTTATAAAAGAATTTAGGGATGAATTAGCAGATTTTCAAATTGATGAATTTTTGTTAACAACCGTGTTTCACTGTTGGAAATCGAGAAACTTTTCTCCCGAAGTTAAAATTTGTGTTTTCGAGTTGTTTTCTGAAAGACTTGAAAAGGATATTGAACTCTTGAATACTCAGATTCAGTCCTATAGTTTCCAACATCCAAAACAGTTTTTTGAAAATCTTCAATATCCAAAACCAAAGGAGATTGTATTACCTGTTGATGTGCAAATTGATGGTGATTATGTTTTCAAGTACAAGATTGAAGTTGTAGTTGCAGGGTTTAATTTTGAGGATGCAACTAATCAACTAGTCATTGAAGATCTAGAAGCAAATATCATTCATCATGCTTTAATTGATCCTATAGCGGATTACATGGAGGTTCATGTTAGCTTGAGTTTTCAAACATGTATTCTCTATAAAGACCAAATATGTCAACAGTTGCCATTTCATATTACGAGGACACAGGATCAAGGTATACTTAGGATTTCACTAACAAGAAATCAAGTTGTCCATTTGTTTTTGTAGCTACTTGACTGGCTTCATTGGCATTTCTGTATTACCTGATTCAGTAAAATTATCAAGTAGATTAGGGTAGGTATATGGGTGCAAATAAGTTCAGTACTCTGAGCATCTTTCTAGTTTCAGTTTCAGATTGGTTTTCAGTTTTTTTTTCAGTTCAAGTGTGATCTAGACTCCAGTTTGCAGAGAGTTTTGATTTCAGTTCAAGATTTTCAGCTACCAACGATTTTGTTGCACATTGGGGAAAAACCCATTGGATAAGGCACTGATTATCAAGTTCCCAGAGTTCAATGGTTCTAGACATCTCCCTCAGAGCTATCTTCCCCAGGTGGAGCCTATGTTAGGACCCTATAAATGATAGGGGAATCAATATTCTGACTGATATCTATTTCAGGCATGGTCATGGCACATAATGAAAATGTGAAATCGGCAGAAAGCGATCAACCCAACAATTTTTTTATTAATTGACCAAAAGACATTTTAGTCTCGGCTTCATAACAGGTACAAAAAGTTTGCAAGGTAAAATTTGGTTTTTCTTCTCGGGATTATGAACAGTGCCTAAGTTTGTTTTATCAAAAATATTGGGGCTCTTAACACCCAATCTCCAATTCAACCAGCTGACATCCAAGCACACCTACATCAACACACAACATGGATTGGCAACACAACACAAGTCAAAGCCTAGCATACAAGCGCCAAGTGCAATGTCACATGGAGGAGGAGCACATAAGAGGGCACCATTATGAACCATTGGCGCATATATATACCAATGTATGCCTTTTCCTTTATTAACGTGGGATAATTTCCTACAGAGTAAAATAATAATAAAATGCAACGATGCCCACGCTAAATGTCAAATTTCATAGTTACTAAGTGTTAAATGAATGGTTCTGAGTGCCAAAACTACTAGAGAAACCTAGAGGGTATAAATCACATGCCAAATGCTAATATGAATGCCCAACTATCGAGGAAAGTTTAGACGTTGGCTGCCAATATTTGTAGGTGTCTATCGAAGCTGATAAAGGGACGATAGAAACTTTCTTGTCACCAAAGTGAAGGATTTTGGCAGTGGTTTAAGACAAGATGGGCGGAGGGATGTAGTTTCAGTTCTCATTGGAATAATCGATCTACTGTGTATCAATCCCTGTTTTGTAGGCAACATGGGCACTTGCTAGTTGGGAATCGACATCATCTTCCAATCAATGTAATATTACAGAATTAGGCCTGGATGGACATGATGTTATGGTTTCTTTAATGGCACTTGAGCGAACTGTTAAATGGCACAGAGATTTGATAACACAACTTCTTTTGGAGGACAAAAGTTTGTCTGTGTTTGACTCTATAGCTGAATGGAGTTCATCTCTTCTTGGTATGGCAGTTCAAGCTTGTAAATGTCAAGATAATCCACTTGCACATGTTGCACTTTCTACCTTTCTTGTGTCTATTGAAAAGAGTTGTAATGCATAGAAAGTGATAATGGAAAAAGGTC
Source organism: Picea mariana (assembly GCA_032191745.1). NCBI lineage: Eukaryota > Viridiplantae > Streptophyta > Pinopsida > Pinales > Pinaceae > Picea > Picea mariana. The sequence continues at coordinate 86,076 of JASDQU010739346.1, read as the reverse complement.
TTCAGTTGATGAGGGAAATCGCAAAGCAGACAGAGAAAGATTAGAGCATTCATAAGTTTAAGCCAAGGCATTGGAAGTGTTGTCAACAAATGGAACATGCCTTTCTTTTGAAGAAAGTAAAAATGTATGGAATTCTTTTACGTTTGGTTTCTTGGAGATTTTATGCAAAGGGAACAACGTCCTCAGCCACAAAATTCATTGCATGTATTCATGAGGAACATGGACCAGACACTGTTACCATTTCTCAAGCATGGTTGAGCACCAGAAATACTTAGAAGACAATGCTTCTGGGAAGTCCAAAGATATGCACATGAAAGCCCTAAAAATAAACCTTTCAAACAAAACAAAAATACAAAGCACAAGCACAACATTGATCTAAATCCGAATGAGGTAGAGATAAAATTGATGGAATGGAGCTAGAATTAAGGAAGCTTGAAGAGTATATGTATTCCATCTACGATGATGACAGAAAATTTGTTGAGCTATTTTTTTTCAAGTGGACCAGTCTCCTCATCCCTCCAACTACTTTTCTTGTTGTTATAGTGTAGGTGTTTCCCAAGATATTAATAATGGTTATCAAGCAAGGGATTCTCGAGCAGTTTCAGGGTTTTAGAGAATGCAACCTTGGTGATTAGTCATACAGTTTCGGGTAGTGAATCTTCAATGATGAGTACATATGGATTCATATATCGAGAAAGTTCCATATAGATGGTATATCAAGCATGCTCAGGTATGAAATTAGTAATCAACACTTGGCAGAGGAATGCAGATCCCTAATTTTTTGGGAGAAATACTAGTAAATCAAAATGAAATCTCAACGAGATCATCATTTAAATAAAATATCCCAAGTTTTATGGGACAAAACACCAACATTCGAAGAGATTTTCTAGCCATGTTTCCACATTTCAAAACATATATTGGATTTTCACTATCAGATCCAGATATTCGAGTGACATAGATATTAGCAGATTGAGGGACAGCTAGGGACAAATGGAATAGTGAAGGGATTTAACTCCAACACTTGAGGTGGCATAAGATCGATGTGTAGAAGACTTAATTTAATCCCAAATTTCTAGCAAGCAATTTCAACAGATGATAATCAAATCATGTTTTCAAGGCAGCATGAGTCAAATAAATTACAGATTTCAAGCAATATTGACCAGCAAACTCAACAATTCGAGACACCTATTCCAACCACTTCATTTCAGTCTATTTTTATATGATTTGATTTGATTTTCTTTCCATAAAACTAGAAAAATATGTATATTATTTAAGCAATGCTTTGTAATAGATAGGGGGTCCGACCTGAAGGGTGTAATATTCTTTGATGGACTGGGGTCCTTTCTTTTCCAGGAGTATGTTCTGTAATCTTTAGATGACCGATCAGTAAGAGACAAACTGTTGACAGGATTCTTGTGTGAAGGTGTTGGTGGCATTTCCTCTCTCTGTTAAGTATTTTTCCTGTTATCTTTTCACTTGTTTTCAATTCTTATTGTCAAAGGATAGTAATAGAGAAGAATTTATTGGTGAAATACTTTGCATCTGGTTCTTGATGATCTTTATGTTCTCTTCTAAAATCTCAGTTAAGGAATTCTTAGCTTCTCCTTTGCTTGGCTTTTTCCTCCCCTATTTCTTCCTCAAATCGACACCATTCAAACTTAATTCGATCCAACATTTCCACTACCTTGACCTTTGTAAGAGCTTTGTCTAGATCTGAGAGTGAATCACATATTTAAGCATAGACCCCATTTTCCCAATGGCCCTCCTTGTTGTCCCAGACCAACCATTTTAAAAACAAAAACCCCGATCCCTCAAAACTAGCCTAATATCCTATTCCAAACCAAGCTAAATCATACAGAGAGAGTCGTCTCTGAGTCTTGGAGGGATAGAGCCAAGACTCCAAGTGGTTGAAACAATTACCTCAGTCAATTTCTTCTTCAGCCAAGAAATTACAGAGCATTAACACATCCTCCATGCCAATCCAGTGCTCATGAGTTTGACTGTGTATCTATCACATTGGAAAATCGGCCATCCTGAATTTTGCTTATTCATGGTCCAAAAAAAAAAAACTGCTCTCAAACTAAGTAGAAGTTTTAAAAACTGCTCATGAGTCAGCTAAATGAGACCCTTCTGCACAAAACCCATGTGCCATTTTTTTAAAATTCATCATGTGTTTCTCACAAATTGTAGACGAAGTTGACTATATGCATATGGATGTTAATTGACGGGAAAAAAAAATAAAAATAAAAAATCCAGTGCAACTCACCTTATCATCCGGATCTCCTTCCTTGTTTATAAGCTAGAGTGACAACGAGATGATTTATGTGCATCGATCAATAATTTATTCTAATTTCTTGGAATTGGGATCGCGTTTTTGTTGGATCTACATCTGTAAAATCTCGCAAGGTTTAACTGAAACTATGTTTGTACCCAACGTAAGATGGCAACGAGTTGTGAAATTTAGTCTTTAGTTTCAAGATTGATGCCAGCAAATAGATTTTGGATATGTTTTCATTATATAATTCTGAAAGTTCTCTTTCAATTTTCTTTTTATAGTAAAAAGGAACCAAAAATGAATCCCTTATCATTCACAAAGAAATAGTAGATGGGATTTGGTCAGTTTATTCGGAGCTCAACTTGAGCATACAAAATTTGGAAGTATATCCTATCCCTTACCTCTCCATGGAGCTTTAGCTGTGATATTGCCGACATTCAAGCTATCATGGATCCGGGAGAAGACCAAAAGGAAAACATTGATGAAATGTCAAAGCATTTCCTTATAACTTATTTTGTTGTTGTTGTTGCAGGCTTTGTTTGCAGGTTTTACTCCAGGTCAAAGGGTTTTCCAGTGGCGAAGGCAGAGATAGATTTCACCCAGCTATGATATTGCATCATTGGAGCTTATGGTATTGCTATTTCATTGCTTTTGTTTTATTGTAGGTTTTAATTTATGGTCGGAAGAATGAAAGCAAGTCATGAGGGCGAAAATGTTTGCATGTTTCAGATAAATGCAAGAGATGGCATTGCTTCTACTCAGATCAACAAGAATTTTGCAAGCATGAGATTGTTTCAGTTGGTGTTCATACTGTTTCAACATGAAAAAATGAAACTCTAATCGTGCACAAATTGCACATTTTTTTTATTTTATATTTTGTTTTAAGTTTTGTTTTTATTGCATTCCTAAATAAAATAATCCTAATGCACCTACGGTTTTATTGTTTTATTGTTTGCAAATCTACAAATTTATTCAATCATTGTTACAGCAAAAACATCATTGTTTCAACAAGTAAAACTTCATTGTAATAGCATGTTGTAACAACATGTAAAATGATGTTGTATCAGCATGTAAAATTTTCGCTGTAACATGTAAAAACTCAGCTTTGTTTTATTTGTTTAATTTTTTTTTTATTGTGTTTATTTGCAGATCAAAGGATGGACGCAAAAAAAATCATTCCTGAAATCAAAATCATCCCTATTTTCTGATCCTCGTGATCGCACAAAGTGCGGAGGAGAGCATACTTATTCTAGGTAAAAGAAAAATCTGATATTGAAAAAAAAAAACTGAAAATGAAAGCCTACCTACTCTATGCTAATTACATCTTAGAAATCAATTACATGTATTCAATTAACCAATGTAGCCAAGCATGCAAAAATAACAACAATATGTTCAGTGGCAATTTTTCAAATGAAAAATAGAATTTTACAAGAATGAATGAATCTAGTTGCTATAACTGTAAATTAACAAAATTAAAAGAAAAATTAAAAGAATCTAACCTGGTAGTTGCTTGAAACCATCGTTTGATATAGATTTTGTAGGCATAGTTTCCCTCTCTCAGATAATGTTGTAGCACCTCATTGTACTCCTTAAGTTCCTCAGATGTTGATTCCTCGTTCATTTCTGGAGTATTTAAGATCTCGACTGTTGTTAAGATCTCCTCTTCCTGAGAAGAATAAATCCCAGCTTTCGCCAAGATCTAAGTGAGTTGTTCCAAGATGAAACTCATGGTTAAATCATATTTCAAAAGGGGTTCTTTCAACACCCAAATAAAAATAAAAAAATTGAAAATCACACTTGCTGAAACACATGAAAACCTCTTCATAGTTGAAAAAATTGAAATTGCAGAAATTGAAATCTACACTTACACTTGCAATAATTGAAACACTCCCTACATGCCCTTACCCATATGTCACCTCAGAGTTAGGAGTATGACTAATCACACTTCCATGAAAATTCAAACTAAACTGCAATCCATCATGCTTCCCCGACAACGGTGTCAAAATGTTAGGAGGAAATATTGTCGTTTAATTCCGTTGTAGTACCCTCCCAACTATTTAATTTTTAAATCTGAGGTTCATAGGATTACAAAACACACGCACTATATATGCAGGACTGAATTAGAAGTAATCTAATCTAAATTGCTGAAATCAAATTAATCTAGGAAAGCATTGAAAGACTGACTAGGAAAGCAGGAAATTAATCTAGGAAAGCAATACAACATGTGAAGAGTTGAATGACAAAAGACATATGTGAGCTCACACAATAAATCAATCTCAAATTATATTACAAGAATCAAATGACAAAGAATGAAAGAATAACAATGAAAGAATCAAGCTAAAAATCCCCTTCTCCTAATTACAAGACTAAATTATGAATTACATGCCTCCTTCATGAAGATAGAGCACTCTCTTATATACATGAAAGTCTTGAATATAAGATAAGAGTGTCATAATTACAGATCCACTATTCTCTCAACCACTCTCAACTACTTTCCCAGTATTACAAGATATGATCCCTTCAAATCCTCCACATATCTCTCACATATCTTAGATAAGATATGCCAACCAAATCTTCCATGATCTTCTCCTTGAGCTTAACTTCAAATATCTTTCAAATCTTCAAGTTTGAAGATGTAATTTGAATTTGAGGCTAGGTGTTAGTATTTGACTTTGTTGAAATTTTCAAATATACCTATACACATCATAAAACTCATCCAACCTTGAGATATAATGAAAATATCTTATTTTTCTAATATTTAATCATAAATTCACTTATAATACTAAAATGAATAAAGTGGAAAACAATAAGATGAAACCCAAATGTATGTATGGAAATGGTATGATAAAAGGTTTATTAGGACCATGAAATGTAAGGAATGGTGAAGGGAAAAGAGGATATAAATGTGACATTTCTGAGTCCTAACATAGTGGTCGGGTTTGGTCGATTGGGAGGGAAAGGTTTTCTGAAAGGAGGTTTAAAACTTCCTTTAATTGAGGATGCCTCCTCGGCTGATCTTTTTAAGTCCATGACCTGATTTGATAGTTTTTGGAAAGCTTTCTGCAAGCTTTCTAAGTCTAAAGTTTCTGGTTGACTTTTGTCTTGGGGAGGCCTAGTAAGGATTTATATTTTCTTTTTAGAGGACGAACTTGTCTCAGCTTCACTATTGTCTTTTAAGCTTAATATATCCTTTTCAATTTGGCTTGCCTCCTTAAAGGCTTCCAGCAGTGTGCTCTTCTTAGACCTTTTGACCCAAATTGCTATGTTATTATGTAAAGCTTTGGTGTAATATGTGACAATTAGACTTTCAACGGGCATTGAATCTGTGGGAATTCTATTCTTTAATGTAGGAAATATCTGGTTAAAATATTTTACTTTCTCCTTAGGATTCATTTTTAGGCTAGAGATTTCCATAACCAAGACTTCGGGAGATTTATCATCTCCAAATTTCTCTAAGAAATAGGTTTCAAATTTATCCCAAGAGACAATGGTTTGGGGCTATTGGGAGAAACACCACATAGAGGAATTTCCCTCAAATGTATAAGGAAAGAGTCTGCATACTACGTCTTCATGCTCTACACTTCAGACTCTAATGACCAACATAAAAAAAWTTATGTGATCCTCAATCGATTGTTTAGAATTTGTATCAAACTTAGGCAATCATTTCTCTGGGCGTTTTGGTAATGGGTGTTGAGGTCTAGGTACAACCACAACATCTTAATCTAGCCAAGGTTTGGCAGGATTGTTTTGGTTTTCATGGGTGTTGGTGGTGTCGAAGGCTGATATGATTTAGATGAGGTATTACCTTCGTCAGATGAATCTCCTCCTGAAGAAGATGGAGATGAACCAGGTGGGGAAGGTGGGATACCAGATTCTTCTGCTTCAAGGATAGGTGTTTGGATAAGACTGGTATTATCACCTAACAAAGTATCAGGAAGACCAGTGCCTTGAAGTTGTTCTCGGATATTTGAGAAATCTAATGGTTGGTTAAGAGGCCTTCCCGGTTATCTGATATGGGCTAAGGCACTATGTTTCCTTATGAGTGACTAACGAACAATTTCTTGGACGTCGGTCCCTTGAGGAACTGGTTTTACTGGTTTAACGAGAATCTCAGGGTTCTTGTTAGAGGTAGTTGTTGTTTTGAGTACAATGTTGTTGTTTGAGCGACTATGTGTTATGATCGGGGAGAGAGTATGTGGGGGAGGAGTCTTGCGACCTCCATGTGCCATCAATCTAATTCAGGCCCTCCTTCTAGCGCCATTTGTTGATGGGAAAAATTGACAAGCCATTAACTATAAGAATAGGTCCGGTCCGAGGTTGTCTAAATAACCTAAGCCGTTTGGTGTAACTTGTTCTGACGGGTTTAATGGCTCCATTATCCAATCTAAGGTCCTAAAATAAGGAGAGGGAATAAACTAACTAATGTTAAAACTATATATATATATATATATATATATATATTGTAAATGTATTTACAATGAGAAAGAAAACATAAAAATATTACTTATGAATCGAATTTACAGGTTGCAAGTTTTAATGGAAACTTACAAAATCAATGTAAAGATAATTTTTTTTTTGAGAAGCAGATAAAGAAAGAACATTTTAATATTTTTTGTTTTCTAATTATAAATCATATAAAACTTGAATTAACTAATTTGTGAAACAAAAATGCACAGATGGTCAAAACCGATCTAAACCTTCATGTTTCACTAATACATAAAATGATAGAAATTAGAAGCAGGTGAAGCTAACCTGATATTAGTTTGTTAATTGTATCCAAGCCTCTATGCGAACAAAAACATCGAACTACCTCTCCTTCTGAAAGAAATCTTCAGTAGGCTTATGGAAAAAAAATTCTTGAATAAATTCAAGATATGTATTGGTAGCCAGGGTTTAATAACAGAGTATTGAACACACGTGATACTGTAATATTATGATTACAAATGATTACTGAGAAATATTTTTGCAAAACATTCATATTTATGTATCGATTAAAACATCAAAGAAAAACCCCTGATACCAAAATTGAGACTAATGATCACAGTTATCACATATGGAATAGTAAATTAAAGACAACATTTAAAATATCAATTAAAATGAAATATCATATGTCATACAGGCTAAACCTACATAACACATTATTATTTCAAAATAAGAGAAACAAAACATCATAGAGACAACCTTCACATAGGTCTAAAGCTGAATTGTTATAAGTTGTTCCACAAGGTTCTGAACATCATTTGCCCATAAACTTGTTCCAGAAAAAGATGTCCGTCCTTTACAAAATCTAGAGTATTTAAAGTATTTTAAAATCCTATTTTCCTATCTCCCAGGATAGGATGAGATATCATGAGATCAGAATATTACAAAAATGGAGGGCCTACAACCACTCATAATTGAATTGCTTCTTTTCAAAAATTAATAAAGTTTTTCCTTTTTACAAAAAGAACATGAAATAAATACTAATCATCTAAATCGAACATGTTACACCTCACAAAATTAGCATCAAGATCAACCATTTCCTGAAAATGAAACAGGAACAAGTTAGACAAGTTATTTAACAACTAATTATTACTAATTTTTAATAAAAATGAATTGGCTACAGAATTGAAAGATTCTGTAGCCAGTCTTATCTTGGCAAACAAAATTTAATTTTAAACCGATTTGATTCAAAAAGATAACATGAATGTAACAAGAGGGAAAAATTGTTTTACCATTTCAATCAACGACTAAACATGGATCAGAAAAGCTTGGAATTGATTATGGAATTAACACTATCTGCATTTTTTTTTCCAGAATGTTACCTGTCTTCTTAAGACGTTTAACTTGTCTTTCCTCATTTGCTTTGAGGTCACGATTTTCCTTTCTCAGTAATTCACTGTGAGTTGTGAGTGTTTTAATCCATGCTTGGAGGATGGGGATATAAGTATAGTATCATTCAATTCAATGTAGGAAAACCTCACATTGTACTGAAGGAACGACCTATTGGTGGAGTGTGTGATCAAACATAGTCATATCAGCTTTACCTGCCACTTTCCCTTGACCAAAACCAATCCTAGAGAAACCCTTCTCGTTCTTGAGACATAGTGGTAGATTCGTAACAAAGTCATAGGGTTCCATAGGACCAAACCCTTGACAATCTGGGTCTTCCAAAACCAAGAACTCTTCAATTTCAGAGTCCGAGTACCCACCGATCTCGATTGAGTTGATTGAGCTCAAACGAGTACATGATCGGTTTCTAAGTTGCCTAGAAATTAGGCGACTGCTCCTTTTTCCTTTGAAATTCGGGTCTGTGTGTTTTTTTCTTTGTCTGTTTGCAAGATTTTTTGACATTGGGTTTCATAGAAGCGTTATGGCCAGAATCCAATTTAGGCATGGGAGTTTCACTTAAATCGAAACCAACATCTTGTTGCTCATGCGGGGAATTATTGGGCATTACCTCATCCAGAAGGTTTGTGCTTGGATTAGTATTCAGACTGTCAAAATGTTTTTTCACCAATGGTTCACTTGACTAAGGGTCTTCTAAAGGAATGTTAGAAACAAAACCATTTCTCACCAAGAATCCATCCTAGCAATCGCCTACGGTTGTCAAATGGTGGGCTAACAATATTTTGATTAAACCGTGGTGGAAAAGACTAGATTCGAGGCTCTGTTTTTTATACCTTTTAGACATCTTGTATATGTTTCTCAGCAAATAGTAAGGCAAATTCAAATGAAAACCTATGAAGTGCATAAGAAACCGTATATGATAGAGAAAAACTAGACCATAAAGACCTTCACAGGTCACAAACTGTTTAAGGATTTCTAGCAAACCATGCCACCTATGTTTAACTAAAGAAATAGGGATACCTTTCTTGCAGCAATTGATTTTCTTGGAGGTCATGAAGAGGCTCCATGGCACTTCTTTTATTTTTGAGTTCTTGAAACACTTTTGACTGGTGGATGGAAGCCCTATAGCTTCACTGGAAAATTCTTCAGTTACCTCCAACTGGACATCTCCAATTTTTGCCCTATACCCATCAAACGTTTTTGCAAATTCCTTAGCCACACGGAGGTTATACCCTTGGAACCTTTTGATGAAGGCATCCCAGCCCTAACCTTTTAAATATTCGACTTCATCATCATGAGATATCAATGCTTGATATCCATTCGTCTCTATTCGGACAACAAGATCCATTAAAAATATGACTGGATTGTAACAGGGGTGATTCAAGATAGCTCTGGGTTTAGATAGCATGAGTAAAAGGAACAAATCTGAGTGGATAAAATGGAAACAAACCAAGCGAAACCCTTGCGCAATCATAGTATGAACATCAACGGTTCAGTTATTGAGGTTTGAGAATTCCTAGTAATGAAAACCTTGCGTACAAAGCATGACAAAAACCCTCAACCCATAATGAAATCTTATTAATTTACTCTAACAGCAAAAGGATTAAGTACAGGGTATGACATTTGCACAATAATTCTCATGGCTAGCATGACCATAGTTTTTGCAATTTTTTATTTTTTTTAAATGTATCAATACTAAGATGTTCATAATTCAAATGAAACCCGACTACATATATAGAGATCAATTCAAAACATTCAAAAGGTAAGTCATTCAAGTGTTAGATATAAAATGGATATAAGCACAATGACCCTTTAAAAATAATGTTTTGTATAGGAATATAATAGGAGGCTAATTTTTCATGTTTGATTGATGCCTTCAGTCATGAATCAAACATGAAACAAAGCGAAAACAAAAAATTTTTAAAGAATTAATGAACATATTTTATAACCCAGTAATCATCAAAATGATAATATTTACAAGATGAGGTGAAGGTAGCTACAGAAAGTGTCGTTTTTTGTTTAAATAACGAAATCGTGTAGGGATGCCAACAGTGGCAACTTTCTGGGTGAAGCAATTATCTCTGCATCACCATACACTTCATGTTAGGAAAGATCAAAATGTTTGAAAATTAAGGAATAGTCGATAGCAAGTCAAGCACCCCAATCACACTAAAAAATATCACACAGTCTAGTGTCAGATGTGTTTCTCTTCAAATGCAAACCGGTAGGAACCGGTAGTCGATACTTGGCAAACATATCTCATTGGTAGGAACTTCCAGATCAAGATGGACAATCATAATTTGAAGTATTTTTTGGAACATAGATTGTCATTCCTAGAGAAATACATGTGGTCACTAAGATGCTTAAGTATGATTATGAGATCATATACAAGAAGGAAAAAGAGAATGTGGTGGTTTATGCTTTGTCTCAAAAATATGAGAAGGATGTCTCTTTTCTTTATCCTTACCCATACCAAATTGGGTCATAGAAGCCCAACAAGAATTGTTAGAAAATGTCATAGTGGTTTAACTCATACAAATAATTCCAAAGGAGCCCAATCCCCCTAAGGGATAAACTTGGAAGTAGGATATACATATTTTTTCTTTAAAAGAAATGAGTGTTAGAGGAGTTTCATTCATACCCTACAAAATGTCACTCTAGATTTTACAAAACCTATGAATGGGATAAGTGCTCTTTCTTTTGGAAAGGCATGAGAAATGGCATCCTTAATTTGTTTGCTAAATGTGAAACTTGTCAATAGAACAAAGGTGAAATAGTAAATACTCTCAATGTCTAGCAACCACTATTGATCTCTACCACTATATAGACCAACGATTCCATGGATGTTGTTGTGGCCCTCTAAAAAGCCAACAAACGTCAATCATCATTGTGGTAATCTACCACCTTTCTAAGCATGCTCATTCTTTTGCATTACAACACCCATTTACACTCTTCATAGTGGCCCTAGTCTTCATGGATAAATTTTTTAAGTTACATGGTGCACCCACTTCCATTGTGTTAGATTGTAACTCCACATGTACTAGAAAATTATGGTAGGAATTGTTTAAGCTACAAGACACAAACTTGAACATGAACACAACTTATTATCCCAAAATTGATGGTGAAAATAAGGTGGTTAACAAATTATTGGAAATCTACTTATAATGTTTTACAATGAACCGATGGAACCAATGAGTTAAATGGATACCCCTTGTTGAATGGTGGTGCAACACCACTTCTAATATTTCCACAAAAAAGTCACCTTATGAAGTTGTCTATGGTTGAAAAATTCCTTCTGTCACTTCCTAATCTGAATTGGATCCTCCTCAAAAATATCTTTGTAAACTTTGTAAGCATTTCATTATTTTTTTGGGAAATTTGAGAAAATGTTCAAAATTCCCTTGGAAGTTGAAATGAACCATTGTGATGGTTGGCCTTCCAAGGTATCCCATTAAAAATGAAGGTTTTGATGAAGAAGGGCATTGAAGGGAACATAGAGGAGGAAATGAAGAAGGGAAGTAGTAGAGATGAGATCTCAAGGAAGTAGTAGAGATGAGAGCTCAAGGAAGTAGTATGCTTGATGATTAGAAGAGAAGAAGACATTGAGTTTGTTCCACAATGAGAGAATATTGTTGTTGAGCCATGGCCATTTGTAAATTTCTTTCCAGTGAGTAACAATACACTAAATCTATGTATAGCTCACCCTTTTGTAATCAATTTCCTTCTTAATAAAATCCCCAATCAATATAGTTTTCCCATTTGGGTTTTAGGGTTAGAAAAAATTCTATGTTGTTTATGGTGTGAATTCATAGCTATGTGATAGAGTATTGGTAGGCTTGTTTTCAATTCTAAGTTTTAATTGTTGTTTGAGTATTATGTAAATTGCACAAATTACTTCAACACTGCCTCAATTCTCTTCTCTGCTATTGATTAAATCCAATCACCAGTTCATTTTATCTCTGACATAAAATAGTTTTGTATTGTTTTATACTTCCACAACTCAACCCACAATACCGACCATGCATTGAATGACTACTTACAATGATATGTTATGTTTCCTACAACTAAAATTCTAGAGATATATTGTAAATATTTGCATTTGTCCATTGCTTTCAACTTTTGTCAAATGGGTTTCCAATTACATATTAGAATGTTGGGTTTGTTTTCTTAACAAACAAAGGGAGAACTTGTCTATTTGGAAAGTGGAATGATATTTTGTTTGCCATCGAATTCATAAGGGAGAATTCTTATAATTTGAATGAAAAAGAGATCTGTGATTTCTTAGAGTGTTGTGATTTCACATTTCTAGACACTGGGAGTGTTGGTACTTGGATTGTAAACAATGTGTCTTGCTTCCCATTGTTGGGAATTAGTCAAGCCATCATAAACATGTAAACCAAGCAATGAAATGTATTTTCACATAGCTCATTCAAATTAAAACACAATTAATTTGTTGTAAGGTATCCATGCTGATGAGATGGATAGGCCATAGGCCTACCATTTACAGATCATAAGGTATCAAAGTAGGGTCACCAGAGACCTTGAATAAACTTCCACGGGAAAATCCTTGAAGAGGGAGAAGATGAAAGTGTTGAGAGACTTCAACAGATAAATACAAGAGGAAAGTCAATATTGGAGACATAAGGTGGATGAGCTAGAAAAATAACTTGTCAAATGCCAGGACTTCTTCATCACCATGAGCGAAGAATTAGAGAGAAGTAGATTGCATGTCTTGTGAATAGGGGAGAAATTCACTCAACTGGATAATTGGAAAGAGGGGATGTTTACTGAAGTGAATGCTTAGCTATACCAGGATTTGGTAGTAGAGGCCTTGAAGAAGTTATAGGTAGTTTTTCAAGAGACCAAGAAAACCCCTTCCATTGCCACTATAGAATAAAACACTATGATATAGTCAAGCATGGTAAACTCACCTTCCAAGACCCTTCCTCAAAACACCTTCGATGACTTTGAAAATCACACTAGAGGCATCGGTTCCAAGCTCATCAGGAAAATGGGCTATGATGGGAAAGCACTAGGAAAGGAAAGCCAAGGGATTATGATCCCCATTGTAGCTCAACATAGGCCCAAGTAAGAAGGCCCATGATTTATTGAACTAGAAGCTAGTAGAAGGAAGGGGTCATAAGTATAGTAATTGTTGGCACTCTAGAAATCCAACTAGCCCATGTAGGAACTATTGCTAGTATTGTAGATTGACTAGACATTTGGAGGCCAAATGTTGGAGGATTCACCTAGAAATCCATTCCTATAACCGGAAAACCAAGAAGAAATCTTGGATATTCAAGGTCAAGGGGAAAGAGGAGCTACTTACACTTGTAGCCCAAGGAGCAGCATTTGTCCAATGACCTATTGTAGTAGTGAATGCCATCTCTAGCCATGTGATGGACAATAGGCTTATGCCAACGGAAACCCCTATTCAACTCTTTATATCTTCCATCTTGGAGTAGAGGAACGCTTTCTTGAAGATTTATTAGAGGATGATTGAACAAAAAAAAGAAGAATATTGAAGAGATTTGAGGCTTTTGGGGATAAAATTCCTTCAAATGGGGAGGTGTGATTTGAATCGTATCCTCGTCAAAAATTGATTTTTAAGCTTTGTAAGCATTTCATTATTTTTTTGGAAAAGTTGAGAAAATGTTCAAAATTCCCTTGGAAGTTGAAATGAACCATTGTGATGGTTGGCCTTCCAAGGTATCCCATTAAAAGTGAAGGTTGTGACGAAAAAGGGCATTGAAGGGAACACAGAGGAGCAAATGAAGAAGGGTAGTAGTAGAAATGAGAGCTTGAAATGAAGTAGTCTACTTGATAATAGGAAGAAAACAAGACAAGTAAATCTATCCCATAATGAGTGAAGATTATTGTTGAGCCATGGCCATCTACAAATTTCCTACCAACGAGTAACAATAAACTAAATATGTGTATAGCTCACCTTTTTCCAATCAATTTCTTGCTTGATAAAATCCCCAATCAATTTGGTTTTTCCATTTAGGTTACAGGGTTAAAAAAAGTCTTTGTTGTTTATGGTGTGAATTCATTGCTATGTGATCGAGTAACAATAGGCTTGTTTTAGTTATAGGTTTTAATTGTTGTTTGAGAATTATGTAAATCACAAAAATTACTCTATACGTGCCTCAATTCTTTGCTCTTCTATTGATTAAACCCAATCACTAATTTATTTGATCTATGGGATAAAATAGTTGTGTATTGTTTGATACACCCACAACTCAACCCCAACATTGGGCATGCGTTGAATTCCTACTTACATTGATATGTTATGTTCCCTATAGAAAAATTTCTATAGATATATTATAAATATTTGCATTTTCCAATTGCTTTCAAATTTTGTTGGATGGGTTTCCAATTACAAACTAGAATGATTTTTTTTTTTTTTTAGTTATCTTAACAAACAAATGCAAAATTTGTCTATTTGGCAAGTGGAATGATATTTTGTTTGGCATCGAATTCATAAGGGTGCATTACTAGAATTTGAAGGAACAATAGATTTGTGATTTCCTACAGTGTTGTTCCTACACATTTCCAAACATTGGGAGTGTTGGTTATTGGATTGGAAACAATGTGTCTTGCTTCCCATTGTTAGGCATTAGTTTGGCCATTGTAAACATTTAAACCAAGCAATGAGCTAGATTTGCATAGAGCTCATTCAAATTAAAACATAATTAATTTTCCACAAGGTATCTATGTTGATGAGACCAACATGCCATATGCCTACCATTTACGAATCACTTCCTATCTACTAGGCACATCCAAAGGTTCAAGAAGTAGGTCATAGACTTAGTTCTAGAAAAAATATTATCTTTGCACTTAACAATAATATGGTTTTGGCTCGAAATCAAATGAAGCAATATGTTGATCAACATTGCTCTAATTGTTCATTTGAAGAAGGGAATCATGTGTTCCTTCATCTCCAACCCTATACGTAATCCTCTCTCAAAGGCAAGGGCTCCTAGAAGTTAGAACCAACAATCTATGGACCATATAAGATACTCTAGTTCATTAAACCAGTTCCATATCGATTGACTGTTCCAGCCCACTCCAAGATTCACCCAATCTTTCACTTGTCCTATTTAAAAAAAAGTCATGAGGCCAAATTGCCAAGTTCCATATCACCTTCTAAAACTTAATGAAAAAGGTTTATTCTGGTTATAACTAAAGGAAATATTGGCCATAAAAAAACATTGGTTGCACCATTTCACAATTCAGTGAAAGGATACACATACAAACAATATGAGATCTCTCCTCAAAGGAGGTTGCCCATGGCCGATGAACATCACTCTCTTTTTTTTGCAATACAAGAGTTATATTCCATAGATTCTATATCATTGACTTTCTTATTTCTTTCTCAACTTTATATTTTTAAATAATTATTCAATAATCATATTTTTTCCTATTAAATATGATATATACACTTATGGCCTAACATCCAACACAACTTTCACAACTTTCTTTACAACCTTGAAGGTTTAAAGTATTTTAAAAAACAACGACTTTCTAGAAAGAAATAATGATTCTCTATTAATCATTTTTTAAATTAAACCCTTCAAGAAGCGTACCATAATATTTTTTGAAACGGGATATTCTTCAATATATAATTTGGTTTGAATATAAATTTTTGCCCCCAAGATTCTGTCTAGGGCTTGTATATAAAAGATGGAGACGTGTCCATACATATATTGAATGAAAGTCCTAGTTGATTAGTAACTCTGGCGTTTGAATAAAGGCCTAGTTGATTAGCATCTGCCATTTGAATAAAGATATAGCGTTCAAAACCTAGCATTTTTTAAAGAGTGGATACAAGGAACACCTTAGGAGAGGGAGCGGAATTTAAAATACAAAATAAGTTAAAAAAAAGAAGCCTGGCCACCGACTCTATCAAGATTCCCATTTAAAGCAAATTATTTGTCAAGAAATGTGAATATGTAATGGGAGTGGTTTGAACATTTTCAAACATTTAGTTTTAATTT
The DNA here is from genome assembly GCA_032191745.1 of Picea mariana. Classification (NCBI taxonomy): domain Eukaryota; kingdom Viridiplantae; phylum Streptophyta; class Pinopsida; order Pinales; family Pinaceae; genus Picea; species Picea mariana. Next base: position 69,972 of record JASDQU010739346.1, on the reverse strand, counting down.
GCGTCTCTATAACAATTTGACAATGACTATGCTTGGATGGATCATTTCAACGGCTAGAGTTGTAGCAATTCGCTGAGATGTGAGAAAGTCGCCTAGCTTTTATAAAGAAAAGTTTATATATGTGGATTTGACACATTGTAACTTGGTAGGGTCGTATATATATATATATATATAT
>JASDQU010739346.1:49181-68695 GCA_032191745.1 Picea mariana | reverse complement strand
TTGATTCGTGTACTATAAGGTCCAATAATCATCCATTCATCATATTTTCGAAGTATTTTTTTGAAATTATAATGAAAGTGTTTTGTCATAGTCTCATTTTTAATTATAAATATCTTCTTATTAAATCACATTGACTTTGACTTAGTGGGTGACTTAGTTGGTATTGATTGGTGGATTATAAGGTCCAATAATCATCCATTCTTCATATTTTCTAAATAGTTTTTGAAAATTATAATGAAATTGTTTTGTCATAGTCTCATTTTTAATTATTAAAAATGTTTTGAAGACTCTATTCCTTGAAATTTTAGTATTTAGAACAGGCCCCTTGACAAGAATAGATAAGATATATTATAAATTTAATTTTAGAATGCCTCCATTTTTTTAGTATTTAGAACATGCCCCTTGACAAAAATAGATAAGATAAGATATATTATAAATTTAATTTTATAATGCCTCTATTTTTTAGATTTGTTATTTTTACTTTGAGAGCATTCTAGATGTCTAAATAATTAAATTTATAAATATTCAAATTTATGATGTTTAAGACTATTAAAATTGGAAAATTAGATATTCATTTTTTTACAAATAGTTTATATATTCAAACACAAATAATAAAGAGGGGATGGTGAAGTTTGATATAATGGGAATTAATGATTTATTGAATAATGTTATTGCTAACCAAGGGAAACAAGGTCATCACATCAAAATGCAATACTACAATTTTGATTCCTAAGTTAGAAATGTATATTTGTATATATCATGGATATTTGAAAGCCAAACAATGTAATATGTAAACATTGTTCATTGAAAGTAATAAAATTAAATACATCACCGATTGTAGATGGCTAAGGACATAGTCACGAGGGCACTATGATTCCACAAGAGAGGGAGGGGTAAAGGGGGTTTTGAGGGGACTCGATATTAATAGAATCCTATGTTACCTCCATAAAACATTTTGTTGTTAAATATTTAACTCCTTTAACTTATTAAAATCAATCATTGAATGCATGTAAGATATTGGTGAGAAATTTATCTCACCTAATTAATAGAGTATGGGCTCAGTACACTCATGATGGGAATTGTATCATTGAATGCATGTAATAGGTGTGTTAAAAAGTCATCTCACCTAGTTATGGAAGCATGGACCTTATCATTTTGGGGAATTGAGAGAGTCAAACATGCATGGGATAAAAAGGGAAGGGAATTTGAGTAGAGAAAGAGAGTTGATTTTGTGGAGGAGCAGAAGAGAGGAAAATGAGAGTTTGGTTTTGGAAAAGAGTGGCAGCCATACTGTGTGTAAAAATAGCCATTCCGAGACACCATGAGAGAAAGAGGAGATGAAAATTACACTGAGAATTAGTCCCTCATGCCTATAAGTAAATTTATGTTGAGAAATTACCAAAAAAGGCATGTGTAAATTTCTTCTATGAGCACTCATGTTATTGTTGGATTTCCTAGAGACCCTAGCTAAGAGATTCCTAGATATTCACCAACATCAACACACATATCTTCTTATTAAAACACATTGACTTTGACTTGGTCTTGATTTATTGATGGGTTATAAGGTTCAATAATCATCCATTCTTCAAATTCTCTAAGTAACTTTTTTGTTGGAAACATAATGAAATTGTTTTGTCATTGTCTCATTTTTAATTATTGGCTTATAGAAAGTCTCGAGGACTTGATTGCCTAGGGAATCTTATTTAGAATAAGGCATTGATTCTTTTTTTTATTTTTTTCTTGTTTTATTGAAATTATAGTATTTGGAACATGCCCCCAAGAAAATTAGATAAGATAAGATAGATTATAAATTTAATATTGGAATTCCCCATTTTTTCTCTTAGACTTGTTGTTTTCACTTTTTAGGGTATTATAGGTATCTAGGTGACCAAATTTACAAATATTTAAATTTATGATGTTCAAGTTGGGCCATTAAAATTAGATACCCATCTTTAAGAAGTAGTTTATATAATCAAACACAAATAATAAAGAGGGGATGGTGAAGTTTGATATAATGAGATTTAATGGTTTATCGAACAATGTTATTGCTATCCTAGGAAATAAGGCCACTATATCAAAACATGAGATTCTTTAGTAAAAGATTTAAAAGAAAATCTATACTCATGATATGCATTTTTTATTTAAGATAAGCTTGGTTGACACAAAAAAAGTCCTAAAAAAAATAAATTAAATATAATATATCAAGAAATTTATTATTCTTTATACTCAATTGAAGATAACTATCAAGAACAAATTGTTAGTCGATGTTAGGGACCTAACCTCCCTAATCCTCACATAGGTAGAATAATGTATTTTCCATGTAATAAAGGTCAACATTATTTAATAAGGCCTATTTAATAAATGTGAACAAGTCAATGTAAGAAGACCTAATAGAAGCTTCCGCTTCTAGAACGATCTTTAAAATGTAGAGTAGGAGGCATGATAAATCTTTGTCTTAAGAATTATTGTAATAGAGCGTTGTTATGCTAGAGGTTTCCCCCTCGAAGAGGCAAGTGAACATTGCTTCATATCAATAAAGGTATTTTTTTGTTGTTGTGGTTCTCTACATTTTAATTCTTCGCTAGCATTTTTCTGCAGTATTTCTATTTTCTTCTTAATATAATAGATCTTCTACCTAACAAGTGGTATCCGAGCACTTTCCTCTGCAGAAATTGTGGGAATTTTTTTCCAAGGTAAAGACATGTACTGTTGGTGTCTTTAAAACAAAAAGATGTTTCGCTTAACAGGTAAAACTGCGGTGGGTGAGACTATACCCCAAAAATACAAACGGTTTCATGGGGTTTCCTAGAAGCAAATGTTTCACCTTGTTGGAAACCTTTGTAACCCCTATTGGTACCCCTTGAGTAGTACCACATCAGACATAATCTGTACACGACCATCACTCCCACATACCGACATGTATATCGAGATTCCCTTAGGTCTCCTAAAACCATCTTTAGATCAGTCGATTGACGGCTTCACTGCTATAGTGACACTGACAATAACACTTGGGAATATACTCCCAAGTACTTGGGTAATCAGATAGCATGGCTAAGGGTATGGTCGAGCGTCCTTAGTTGGTTCCCTAAGATATTGGGTCAAGTACTAATGTTCAACCTCATATGTATGTTAGAGAGATATAGCAAAGGGAAAACCCTTTTCTGTAGGAACCCTACAAACCCTAACCCCTTGGAAAGAAACATAACATAAAAGGAATATACAAGATCTATTGGAGTGCCACCTTGCCTCCTGCAATATGGTGGTGAAATTCATACATATTTTTTCCTGTTAACAATTTGGGCCATTTGTTACTTCAATATTCAAGCTAGAGTATAACTCTACAGAAAAAAAAAGTACAGTGGTCCTACCGACACCCTTATTTGAGACCTATCTCATTTGATTTATCTCTTCGTCCTGCTCATAGTGATACCTATAATTTTTAAGAATTTTTCCCCTCGTGGACCCGACCCCCTTCCTGACACCCTTATTTGGCACTTATCCCATTGACTTCCTCTCTTGCATTGATCATAGTGGTACCATTTTCTAGTATACTTTTTTGGGTGCGGACCCACCTGCCCCTTTCCCTCCCCAATGGCCCACACCCATAGCTAAGACTTGGATACCCGATTCACTGCCTTTGACAAAGTTAATGAGAAAAATAGGAAGGATATCTCTGACCTCAATTCCAAAATTGATAACATAAATTCTTGGCTAGCCCCCTTAGAAACACTTCCCACAACAATGACCAACTTGACCGCCATTTATCAACAGTCCCAAGAAGTAGTGAACAAATTGACCACACTCTATAATCAAGACCAAGATCATTTCTCTTTTTCCCCACCTTATAAACCATAAGGCATTGAATCATCCCATTCCACATCCCTTCATTCCAACCACTTTCAACGAGACCTTCGTCTTCCTAGAGTGTAGGTGAACAAATTTGATGGCTTGGATCCCATGAGATGGGTCACTCAATTGGAACACAATTTATCTTTACAGGGTATTACTAGTGAGTTAGACAAACTCCGTTATGGTGTTCACTATATAGATACTAAAAAATGTCAATAATGGAAATGGATAAAAATGCACGCTAAGGGTATGTGGCTTGAACACAATTTGTTGCAGAGATTTATGCATGCTTTCACATCGACACCCACCATTTAGGTTGTTTGACCAAGTTGAAACAATATGACACAGTGGAAGACTTTATACATGCTTTTGAGAACTTGTATTTCCACACAGAGGGCATGTCAAATGATTTTTTCGGGAATGTTTTATGAGTGGACCAAAGGATGAAATCTTTTCCCATGTCCAAATGGCTCGCCCCAGACTTGGGTGGAAGCTACTAAAAGATATAAGGAAGAAAAATCGTTTGTATCCTCCCAAAATAGAAAACCCTCCTTTGTTCCTCACCCTAAACCCTCCAATCCCGCCCCTCCATCCACCCCACTAAGAATCTAGAAATTGACTTGGGAAGAAAGGGATGAATGCCAACTCAAGGGTCTTTTCTACAATGGTGATGGAAAATATTTTCCAAGGAACAAGTGTAAGGAGCATAATTTTTTTATGGCCATATTTGAGTATGTTTCTGACGAATAGGTAAAGGCTCCCCCTATGGTGGATATACCCAATCCAACTAATATTACTCCACCCTCTGATCCACCAACAGTTGAATCATTCATTTCACTGAATGCTCTCATTGGCTTCTCTGCTCCCAAAACCCTCAAGATAATTGGCTATAGTAAGAATCGAAAGGTCATCATCCTAACTGATAGTGGTAGCACCCACAATTTTATTCATTTTCTCATTGCCTAAGAAACCCATTGTTATATATGTGCAATCAACAATTTTCAAATCATGATTTCCAATGGCAGTTCCATGAAATGTGGGGGGTGTTGTGAAAATGTGTGTCTCCAAATTGGTCAATACAACCTAAAGTTGCATATGTTTTCTATTGACATTGGTGATTGTGACATTATGCTTGGTGCATAATGGTTACGCACTCTCGGTCCCATCCTCATGGATTTTAAGGAATTAACGATGCAATTCCACCAGGAAGGGCAACAATATAAGTTTCAAGGCATCATAATAGGCTCCCATGAGCTCATCAGTTCCCATCAAATGGAAAATCTCCTCAAAAAAGGTCATTCGAGCATTATTTCCCAAATCCATCCCATTCAAGAAGTTGAGACATCCACTGTGCATACTGGCCTCCATTATATCCTCTCCAAACACCAAAATAATTTTTCCACTCCCCAGGGACTTACCCCTTCCCATGGTGTTCATGATAATTCCATTCCTCTAGTCCCAGGCAATTTTCCTCCCAATGTTCTACCTTATCATCACCCCTTTTCCCAGAAGAATGAAATTGATAAAAATGTTCAAGAATTTATCGTTGCATGTGTTATCCGTCCTAGTACTATCCCCTATTCTTCTCATGTGGTCATGGTCCTCAAAAAAGAAGGAACTTGGTGCATGTGTCCCGACTTTCACACCCTCAAAAAACTTACCATCAAAGACAAATTTCCCATTCATGTCATTAATGATGTATTGGATAAATTGAGCGGTGCTCGGTACTTTACTAAACTTGATATTAATTTTGGATACCACCAGATACATGTGAAAGAGGAGGACATTCCCAAGACTACATTTAGAAATCACAAGGGTAATTCCCTTTAGCCATTGTAATGTTCCCTCCACTTTCCAAAGTCTCATGAATCATGTCTTCTATCCTTTTCTCCGTCACTTTTTCTTATTTTTATTTGATGATATTATCATCTATAGTAAAACTTGGACATCCCATCTCTCCCATGTGGATCAAGTTCTCCATTTACTCTCTCAACACCAAATTTTCCTCAAACAATCTAAATATGCCTTTGGAGGCTTGGAAGTGGAGTACTTGGGTCGTATTATAGGCAAGGATGGTGTACGAGTGGATCCTAAGAAAACTTAAGCTATGCAGTATTGTCCTCGCCCTAAAACTCTTAAGAGCTTGTGTGGTTTTCTGGGTTTAACGGGCTATTATCGCAAGTTTGTTCAAAATTATGGAAAAATTGTAGCACCTAGATCACTTCTCTCCTTAAAAATAATTCTTTTAGTTGGACTCCAACTCTTGATCAATACTTCCATAAATTGAAAGAGGCTATGTGCATGAATCCAATCCTAGTCCTTCCCGACTTCACAAAGACTTTTTTCCTGGAATGTGATGCTCCAGGGAAAGGAATTGGGGCAGTTCTCATGCAAGATGGAAAGCCTTTCTAATTCACCAACAAACAACTTTCAGAGTGAAATTTGGGCCAATAAATCTATGAAAAGGAAATGTTGGCTATTCTGCATGTCGTGGATCTTTGGCATCCTTATCTCTTGGGGAAACACTTCCAAATTAAAATTTTCCATCAAAGCCTGAAGTATTTTATGGAACAATGAACTGCATCCATGGAGAAACAAAAATGGGTGACCAATATATTTGGATACCATTATGAGATCATTTATAATAAGGGAAAAGAAAATGTGGTTGTTGACGCTCTTTGCAAGAAGTATGAATAAGAAGGGTCCCTCTTTTCCCTCTCCGTCATTGTACCATATTGGCTCCAAGCTGCTTACTACGAATGGCTGCAAGACCCCAAAATTTCTCCCCTAACCCAACAATGGAAACACCATTATCTATATTCTCCAGGGTACTCTTGGTACAATGAAGAGATACACTATAAAGGCCTTATGTATTTAAACAAACAGTGCTAACTTTAATTCACAATGCTTTCTAAGATTCATGCTTCACCCACAATTAGGCATTCATGGTTTACCAAAACCTATGAAAGGGTCAAACGTTCTTTCTTTTGGGATGGTATGCAATAGGACGTCCGCACCTTTGTGGTTGAATGTGATGTATGTCAATGCAACAAGGGAGAAACAATCAAAACCCTAGGCACACTTCAATCGCTTCTGATTCTCCCTGCTATTTGGAGGGATATTTCTATTGATTTCATTGTCTTCTTACCTAAATCGCCCAATAAGTCAGTCGTCATGGTGGTAGTTGATCATCTTTCCAAATATGATCATTTTTGTTCTCTTCAACACCCATTCACCACATCCATGGTGGCTCAAATTTTCATGGATAATATATTCAAACTTCATGGCATGCCTCATTCTATTGTCTCTAACAGAGATCCAACTTTCAACAAAATATTTTGGCAATAAATGTCCAGGCTCTAGGGAACCCAATAACATCTCAACACCTCCTACCATCCCCATACTGATGGGAAAATTGAAGTTGTCAAGAAGTGTTTAGAAGCATATTTGTCATGTTTTCATCTAAAAGACAAAATCAGTGGGCTCAATGGTTACCCCTCATTGAATGGTGGTACAACACATCTTACCATACAACCACTCGCATGACTCCTTTTGAAATAGTCTATGGCAAAAAGCTACCATTAGTTCTTTCATAAATTCTATCTGTCTTGAAGTTTCAATAGGTTGACAAAAATCTTACAGTTCGAGAGGCCATTCTCTATACCCTCAAAGAAAATTTGGTCATCGATCATAATCGTATGAAGCAACAATCAAATCAAGGTCATTTTGAACATCAATTTACTGAAGGGGATAAGGTGTTTCTTCATCTACAACCTTATAATTAGACTTCACTCAAATTTGAACACTGTCATAAACTTTCTCCCAAATTTGATGGTCCCTATACCATTCTCAAGCGAGTGGGGCTTGTGGCCTACCAGTTAGCTCTACCCAGTGATTCTAATAACCATCATGTTTTTCATGTCTCATGATTAAAATCATTGGAAATAAGTGCCAAAATGAAACCAATCTCCCTGAGTTGGATGAAGAAGGTTCCATTTGGTTGCAGCCTAAAGAAATCTTGGACCAACGCGAGCATTATCTACGTCAGTGCACCATCAAGGAAGTGTTAGTTCAGTGGAAAGATACAACCCTAGAAGATGCCACCTGGGAGCCGACCACCATTCTGGAACAATTTCCTCATCTCAAGCCCCGAGGACAAGGCTTTTATTAAAGGGGGAGGGCATGTTAGGGATCTAACCCCCCACACCCTCACATAGGTAAAATAATATATTTTCCATGTAATAAAAGTTGATATTAGTTAACAAGGATTATTTAATAAATGTAAACAAGTCAATGTAAGAATACCTAATAGAATCTTCCGCTTCTAGAATGATCTTCCTCTAGAATGTTCTTTAGAAGATAGAATTAGTATAAATAAGAGTAGGAGGCATGATAAATCTTTGTTTTGAGAATTATTGTAATAGAGTGTTTCCCTGCTAGAGGTTTTCCCCTCAAAGAGGCAAGTGAACATTTCTTCCTATCAATAAATGTATTGTTTTTTGTTGTGGTTCTGTACATTTTATTGTCCTGCTGGCATTTTGCTACAATATTTCCATTTTCTTCTTAATATAATAGATCTGGTACCTAACAGTGGAGGATTATTTTAGTGGGAAAATGATAACCCTTGAGAAAGAATTCCAAAATACATTTGTTGTGAAGGACAAGATCAAATCCATTACATCACATTCTAATAATTTTACAAGACAAAGGTCATGTATTCCAATTCCCCTTTAACCAACTCCTCATATATACTCAAGAGTAAAGAAAATGTTTCTTCCATCCCTTCTTTTTCTAAATATACATGAAAACAAAGAATAAATATGATCCAAATAAATATTGTGTTCTCCATAAATATAAGGTGCACTCTAAGGAAGAATCTTAAAAGAATAAAATAAACAACACTAAAATAAATTTGGTAATTTAAGGTTTAACATAAAAAGAACTCACACAAGTGATAAATGATGAAGATACATTATAAACACTTCATGAAAATCATAACATCATGTTACTCAACACTCCCCATAGAAACTCCATTGTGAAATATTATTTTCCTTTCTTATTCATTCAGGTAATAATGATGTGGTTAAAGGGATAATTAATGACAATGGGCAATAAAAGAACTTAATATATCAAATACTTGTGGATAAAATGTAGTTGAAAACCCAAATACACCCTTCACCATGTCATTTAAAATGAAAATAAGGTCAACTCTTATGCCTTATTAATCAAGTATGCACCATCAATTTTGCATTTATGCCTTATCAATCAAGTATGCACCATCAATTTTTCAATTTTTCATCTAGGTCTGAGTTAATATGTTGTGTTACAATTAATGTTATCAATTTAAGTTTTTGTGATGGGTTGGAGTTAATTGTGTTACAAGTATTTACAAAATTAACATTTATTTTTTGGTATGTAAGTATGGAAAGAGAAACAAAGAATTTTTGTAGCTAAATCTTAGAAACTTGGAAACATAAGTTAATGTTACAATAACTCTTTGCAAAATAAGTTAGTGCACTAGTGAAGTCAACCTAAAAAATTGCCTATAGTTTACTCATCTGACCAATGGATTATTCATATCTCCATAATACGTTCATGGTCATCTTCTTCCATATTCCATCTCCTCGGCTCACCTCTCTTCACTTTTATTTCTATGAGTTGTATTTGAGTTACTATCTCTTGAGTGTACTAGAAAGATATATATTCCAGCCTTAAATCCCTATAGATAATGTAATCATTTTGTTTTTTTCACTTTTTCAAAAAGTGACCCATCATAATCATGTTTGCAATATGTTATGTGAAATTTCCTTTTTGATACGGTTGCACCAACTTTCTTTTTATTTGTGTGCATCACATCAAATAGTAGGTCACATTCCCTTTATTTCCATGTGGTGAAATGATAATACATACATCACTTGTAGAGGTACAATTTAAAATATTAATCAATATGTGTTTGTTCAAGTTCAAAAGTTTGAACATTAAGTTGAATAGGGAAAATAAAAATACCATTAATCTATAACGATCTCATTAGTCAATCATGTATACCTTCCATGAAAACAACGGAAACACAATCATGATCCAGTGAAACCACAACCTCTTCAGCATGCATCTCTTACCAAGTCGGAATTGGATGTGGCCCCTTTGGATTTATAGGTACATATTTCCATTGTTTTACATATCCTTTGTTTTCACATTGATAAAGTGCACATCCTTCTACATCAATGAAAAATCCACAAAAGCATGTGTACTTTCCCATCTTAATGGAAAAGATGTCACCCATGTCTTCACTCTGAACATAGTCTAATTCCCTTGTGCCAGGTATAGTTTCACAATACCAAGGCAAAGATCTATTCACATTGTAAAGCACAACATTCCAAAAGAACCTACATCATGAAAATCAAATTTATTTTTTTCTACTAAGCATGTGTTTCAAAGTATGTTGAATATTTGAGCTTCAATTTTCACACCATAATCTCTTACCTATACACTGAAGTTACTTGTTTATGACCTTCATGGATTAAATCCAATTTGAATTAATCAACTACTTCAATAGATGATTTGAGATGCACTGCATCATGGCTCACTGGGTACCTCCTAAGTGCTCGTTTCACACAAACACTCATGGCATCGTATTTACCCTTTCCATGCCCTATTACAAAAAGGATCTAAGTATGTCAAACTATTTTTTTATTATGAATATGAGTCCTTGTGAAGTATGTTGAACTCTTATCTCTTTATGAAGTATGATGAAATCCTATCTCTAGGAAGAAATCTACGATCATCAATTTTTTTTATTCATCGTTGATTTATATGACTTGATGATTTATTATTGTGGTATTTGTATTATGTAGGGTTTATATTGTTATCCATATGGAGTGGCATGATGGGAAGTACCATTATGTAAAGGTTTTGAGGTTTGTTTTTTAATTATGTATGCTTTATTTCTAGGCGGTATGTGTGTGGGGTCCATATTGGTTAATTAAGGAATTTTAAAATGAATATGTGTCAAGGGATATATATATATATATATGAAGTAGTCAGATGTGATAAGAAGACTACTAGATTCTTTTCTAAAAAATACTAATTGAATGCTGAAAGGAAATATATATATTGCAATTTTTTTATTTTGAATAAAATTACTAACTTATTTTTCAAGGAAAAAGAAAGGTGATGGCGACATACTTGACATAGGTGACAAGGTTGAAGGCACATCATATTCTACTAAGATGGTGTAGATAGGAAAATATCCAGTGGTTGTTCACAAAAGAATGCACCCATCAATAAAGAATCTATGTAGATGCTAGGACCTATCTTAGTGTAAGATTTGGTTGTGTAACTAGCATCGAGGGTGGATAAGATGATTTTTGACATCGAGGTCAGATGGGGCTCATACTAAGTAAGTTTATCAATATTCCTATCACTCTAATGATCTTCCTATAAAACTGTGAATGGGCCTTCCAAAATTCTGAATGGTAGGTGAAGGATTCCCCCAAATTCAATTAGTAAAGGTATGATAGCATCAATTATAGTGAAGGGCATTGAGTACATATCCCAACATCCAACAACTATCCAACTCAGGTACAATTGCAATCCATGAAAGTGACCTTGATGATAATCCTAGGTTTTGGCCAGTGATATACCTTTCTCAAGTGTGGATAAGAAATTCAGCTTTGAACGATCATGGGTCACAGATAAATAAGAGTTGGGTGGGTTAAGAAAACTTAGAGAAACACCAGACCTTATCTTTAGCATCATGGGGCACCATGTTATTCTTATGTTTCTTTTTGCACACATAGTATAGAAGGATTTCAAGCTCTCTAGGAAAACAACTATGTTTCAAATGATAAATGATTGAGGAGCTCTATTTGGATTCCTAACCGAATAAACCTAACCTAGGCTATAATTTGTAAATTGTGACCTCAATAAATAAGAGAAAAATTGGTTAGTTATTTTTCTTCCTATTTTTCTCTCAATTCTACTCATCTTTGTCTCATCGTCTCTTTATCCTTCTCTCACACTTCAAATTCATAATCCATTAGAGCTCATATTTCTTATTATGTTTTTTTATATTCCCTATTTTGATTATTAATTAATGTGTCTTTTTCACAATGACAAAAGAACCACAATGATAAAACAACCACATGTGAGTTGGTTCACATGGATATATTTTTTCTATTTTGTTTTCTATTATATATGTGCCATTGTATTTTTGGATTCTTTGGCACACATATAGTTGCAACAATAACTTGATTGAGCTATTTTTATTAACTTGAAAAAACCTTAACAAGGGTTTAACTAACCCTTGATTGAGGTATTTTGAACATCCTTATTAGGCACTTGGTCAAGCTTTATAATAATAACCCTTGATTGAGCTAAATTACTTAATCAAGGGTTTAAAATTTTAAAATCAAACCTCTTTCTATAGGATTTTCTATAGATGCAATTTCTAGGAGGTGAAACCCCTTCATCTCTTTCATCTTAGGTAGCAGAGTTGAGGCCAATGGATTTGTTAGTGAATACTCTATCCAATGGCATCTCATTTTCACACTTCCGATTTCATAGTATATTTTAAATTTATTTTCTTTTAAAACTTATATTTTTTTTTTCCATAGTTTCAAAGACACTTGGAGAAAAATCAATAACATAAAAACTATATGACCAAACATTTATAATTTTTTTTTGTTTTTTTTTTATTTATGTAAAAATTAGGAAAGAAGTGGATGGGGACAAAAAGGTGTATAAAATGTGGGATCAAAAATAATAAAAATTCTAATTTTCCAGAAAAAAAAAGTGGGATCAACTATGTTCTGTGTAGGTCGTGTTCATATACTTTGTTTTTAAAAATTATAGATTGAACATTGAATTAGTTGATAGGAACCAAAATTGCTTGGTAATTTTTTTAGAAATTTGCAAGGAAAAACTTTTAATTAAATACAAATGTAACACATTAAATGATATCGATATCTTTTGGAAAAAAATATGTTATAAAGGAAATACAATTCCTTACAAATTGTTTTTTTATCGCACATGGAAATTTACAAGGTATGTATGAGTTTCAAGAGATTCAATTTAAAAAATATACAAAATGTCAAATACTCATTGCCATATTTCACTAAAAAGTGTTATCCATCTTCATGGATTCACCTTTAGTTGATGCTAAACAAGTTTACTAATAGATATAGTCTACTTGAAGTCCTCCAATAATGTCAATAGTAGTCCTATAGGTAACATTAGCAATTTGTTCCATTAGCAATTGGTTCCCTAACTCAATTGATGTTCAATATCATCTTTTCCAACTAAACAACTCCAAACAATGAAGAATTAAATTCTACAACAATTGATAAAATGGCACCTAGAATTAGATCAAAAATTGGATAAATGCCACCTAGAATTCATTGATAAAAAATACAAGTACTAAAAATTCTATAACTATCATTGACTAGGGTGTTGTTAGTAAAAAAAACATAACTAAAGTTGAGAATAAGGAAAATATACGGTGAAAGGAAATTAGGAACAAAATAACCGATGAAACAACAAGATAAAGGAACAAAATATACGCTAGCGTTGTTGCATTCGCTTCAATGAAGAGAGACAAGCACAAGACCCCTACATATTAATGTTCATTGTTTTTGTGGTGTTGGGTAGAAGGAGACATGAATGATATATATGAGCCCATATTTATCAAACCAAATGATGGTTTTGATGTGAGTATTAAAAAAGGCTTTCAATTAATTATGTAAAATGGTTGAAAACTATTTAAAATGTTATATATTATCTCGTTGTTTGATTGTATAAAATGGTCAAAATGGGACGATGTAAAATGTAATGTATCATGTCCTTTTATTTGATGGCTTAAAATGGTCAAAATGCATATGTAAGTGTGTGAAGTTTTATATTATTAACTTTGTTGGTATTAAATTCTATTAAACAAAAAGGTGGGCATGAAATGCATGTTATATGTTTTTGACGTAAGTTTTATTAATGAAATATTAAAATGGTTTTTTTTTTTTTAATGTTTTTTTTTTAAATAATTAAAGTGACTAACAAATAAGGGTAAAAAGAGGTAATGTTATCGGTCAATGGGTTTAGTTTGGTCATTGTAGTAGAGGGTTTTGAAAATTGTTGTATATTTTCTTTTTTGAGTTTTTTCTTTACTCATGATATTGTAGATATAAGGTAGAGTAGCAACAATAATGATCACAAGGGTGTGAAGATGAAGATGTATTTTTGGTACTATGTAGTGTATTCCATAACATGATATCACAACTATGTAAAATTATTTAATAAGGGAGTCAAAAACACAACACATTGCATTGAAATATTATTTTATGTACTATGTCATTCTTGTCACCGAGGAGAATGACTTGTGACACTAGAATCCTATTTACGTTTTATTGATTGTAACATGTCCAAGTTTGAATCCCAGCTTAAGTCTACAATGGTATTCTTTGATACCTATGTAAGGACCCTACCACTTTGACAAGATATCCAAATTGGCAAAGGGCCATCCACAATGTCACTAAAAAAATGAATGTTGTTTCCTTCTCCAAGTCTAGGAGGCATTTCCACATTGTGATTGCATGGGAAACTGCAATTGCAGTTGAAACCCTGAACCTGCGAAGTCATTCAATTGCACAACTTCAATTTACTTGCACAAATACCTAGAGATAGATGAAGTACATAAGTGACACATGAATAATTTCATAGTGTTTTAGACAAACGTCATAACATTTTAGATGGAGCTTAAGATGACTAAAAATATCATAGTAGGAAGGATAGGTCCATGGAACATATGGACCTTGAAGCATTAAATGAGGATAAATGACTGTGATTAATAGTGGTGTCACACATTATCTAAAAAAGACAATTTACTTTACTTTGGAAACATATTGGGCTTGTATTCTTTTCAAAGTTCCCTTCCCTTCCTCATATTTAGTAGTGTGCTAGTTAGATAATATTATACCATGTGGATTTACAAAGGGGGTTTAAAATTCTAAACATTGAAAGTAATATATTGATTAGTATATATCTGTCAAGGAGTATTTTAATATATTAAAAACATATAGATATTAGGGAGTTTAAGATTATGTATCGGGGGATGGAGGACTTAGAATTAGGTATTCATTGGGGGTGGGGGATTGAATATGTGGCTTCACACTGGATTGGTCCACACTCTTAAAGCTCTATAATCATCGTAATAATTCTCCTCATATGATCTTATTCCTCTTTGAATGATGTTTTATTCCTAAGACCCTATTTGCAACATAAGAAGCTTTCACATTTGTAGTAGTTTATCTAGTGTCTCATGTATTACAAGGTTGGGAATATCCCCCCAACTATCCCATATTTCATTGCTACATGTATTATTCCATTAATATGGAACCCATGAATCAAGGATTTCACCAAACATTTTATTAGACATTGAAGATTTGAATAAGATGGAAAATATAACTTGACTCTATAATGAATCTCAATTGGGTGGAAATAAATAAAGGGTCATAGGAATCTGTGCATGAAGCTTCTATAAAGGAGTTTTCCATACCCACTAAGCAATGCAATGTAATTGTTGATACATTCATGACTAAAAATCCAAACTCTCTCCTACTAGCCTCTTTACTTGGTTGATCCTCTAGGAAAGAGAAAATGAGTYATGAATTGTGTAAATTAGACTCTTYTAACCTCATTGGATGATGAAAATAAATTATTTTTGTTAGAGTCTCTAGTAATCTCCAATAACTTTTTGTTAGAGTTTTTAGTAATCTTCAATAAGTTTTCTGGTTATTTATTAATAAATGAAGAGAAGAAATGAAAAAAAATATAGTTTGTTAGTTTGCATAATCCTTTTGCGGGACTTATAAGACTTATGTGATGCATAACTACGAGTAGAAATAAAATTGGGCATAAAAGGTTATGAAAAAAATAGATACATGAGATATAGTGAAAATATGTGGTTTTTAATTGGAATGGTATATCGGAAGAGGGATTCAACAAAGAGATTTTGGGAGGAAATCTTTAATATCTAGTAAAACCAAGAGTATTCTTTAATATCCTATGCATTCACTACTATATCATAAATTCATTAAGTGAAACCACCATAATTTACATAACAATCTAGCATAGATAGAAAAACAAAACCCACTAATATCTTGACTCACTAGTTCACATATAAAATATGGCATAAGTATCCCTTTCTATGCAAAGGGACATTCAAATAAAACTTTTACTAAAACTAGCATTTTAAGATAGGGAAAGAAAGGAATATGGAATTGTTTTGGAAAATCTTTAAAAGGTTGGCATTTGCACTATATAAGTAAGAGGGGTACACAAACTTTGCAACATTAATAATTCTTTAATAATACAATATGCATATACATTATTGAAGAAAAACTTAAAAAACTTTTTTTCTTCTTAATAAAAAAAAAATTTAATTTTATTATCTTAAAAAAATATTCTAAATTTTTAATAAATAAAAAATAAACATATCAACAACATAGATTACAAATGCATTTAAAAAAAAAAAATCCATCGCTTCCAAAGTGAATTCCCATCTTTAAAATTTTAAACGTTTATGTGCTAACTTCTTAAAAAAATTTAAAGGTTTAGCTGCTAGCTTCTTAGAAGTATAAGCAAAAATAGAAATGCCTACTATAAATACTACCGACATAACTATAACTCTAAATCCAAAGATGTTAAACTCCCAAGGAGACCTCTCACTAAGTTTTAATTAATTTTTTTTAAAAGATTCTATCGATTTTAATTGGTTTTCTTAAAGATTTTTGAACATATTAATGATTTAAAAATATTAATATATTTATAAATTTATAAATTTATAATAAGATTAAATTTTATTCAGTATATTAATATATTTATAAATTTACTATAAAAGTAAATTTTATTCATTAGTTTTAAAAAAAAATTATATTAAGCATATGAAAAATTATATATTTTGTAAAAACCTTCTATATTTAAATTTAGTATTATAATAGTTTTTTCAAATTCATCACATCTTCTTTTAAGTTGATCTAATGAAATATATCAAAATATCGATTTAAAAACAAATAGAGTGAATCTAAAAACACTCTAATAACTATTTATTCATTAAGCACATCACTTGAAAATCAGTTTTGAATAGACAAAATTATCCACACGACTATTATCTTGCATGCCTTTAAAAAATAAATCCAAAATCCACACAAGGTAATAAAATTAATAATAATCACAGTGTCTAAAAATAACATGAATTGTTCTAAGAGATTGGAAATGGAACCGATGTGTCAACATGTACTATGGGGATGAACATTATTGCACCATTATCAATTGACATCCCACACAAAATTAATCCTCCTAGTTAACTTCAATTGTTCTCAAGAATATTGGTCGAACATATTTATTGAATAATTAAGAAAAATATATTTAAAGTGTTATGGAATATTAATCTAGTTAATAAAATGTTAGAAATTTTATCTTTAATTGTTCTTCACATTGGTTGAACATATTTATTGAAGAATTAAAAAATAAATTATTTAGAGTATTATGAAATATTAAGATAAAAAGTTAAGATTTCTAAAATATTTTGGTTGAACATATTTTCGTAAAGAATTAAGAAAAAATTATTTAGAGTGTTATGAAATATTAACTTAATTAGTTAATAAAAAGTCATTTGCAAGAATTATAAAATATTTTGATTTAAAGAAAATTGCATACTCTTCTATATAAATATTAATAAAATTTGTACTTTAATCAAGTTTAACATTTGTAAATGAAGTTATTTTTATGCTAATTTGTATTTGGTAAAATTTTGAATTTTTATAGCTTTCATTTATTGTATTTAATATAATATTTGTCATTTAAATATGTACTTTAATCAAGTTTAAAATTTGTAAATGAAGTTATTTTTATGTTAATTTGTATTTGATAAAATTTTGAATTTTTATAGTTTTCATTTATTGTATTTAATATAATATTTGTTGTAAAATATTTAAATTCTTAATCTCATATTTGAGTTTATAAGGTTAATTTTTAGATTTTTATGGTTTATAAATGACTTTTGAGGATTAGAGATGCTTATCTCTCTTGTGTCAATGTTTAGCCTTGCAAAATCTCTAGGTGACATGCACCAAGTTGATTACCTCATATTTCCATCCCTTTGACACTAGTAAGGAGAGGGTTCATGGATAACTTCCAAGCTTACATGATATACCTACAAAGTGTTATAGACCTAATGACTATGTTAGGGCCCTACCTTAACCTCCCTACCTTGAGTTACTTAGGCGGTAGTAATTAATGAGTTATTTAGGAGGTAGTAATTAATGTATGAGACCATGTTCTTTGAATAAGGCGCCTCAGGTAGTTAGTTGGTAGTTATTTAATATAAAATGATATTTTTTATTAAATAAAGTCCACTTAGTGGTTGGTATTCATTAGTTATAGGACCATATGTAGTTAGGGTTTTGCTAGAGACAACTATTTATAGAGATAGTAGGTTGTGGATTGTTTTGTTGTATTGTTACTATATTTGAACTCTGATTATTAACGCAGGGATTATATTCTATAGTTTATATATCATTCTCTCTCTTATTCACTTTTATACAATTTTTATTTCTTAAATAATTGTCTCTCTCTATTAATGCTCTTTCCTATGTCAACATATGCCCAATTTTTACATATTTTTTTAAGATAAAGATATGTTGTGGTGTTTATAAACATAAAGATATATCATTTGGTTGGTAAAACTATAGTTGGGGAAGAATTCATGCATGGAATGAAAGTGGAGTCACTTGGTTGGACACCCTTCTAGGGGGAGTCACTTGGTTGGACACCCTTGTAGAACTCTCTTCGCACCCCTTTGAGTAGTAATGCATTAGAGAGAATATTCCTATCAATTTGATATTCCATGTAAATTTGGGTATATCAAAAGCCTCTCCTTCATCATGTTGATATAGTACACCAAGAACAACACCCATGGATATCACTTTCACATACTAGGGAATTATAAGGTTGCAGTATATCATCCTTCATTGGTGCCACGAAAGATACAGTCAAGTACTATTATTAAAAAATCCTAGGTATATTTGAGAGCTATAAACTTGACACTCCTTTTTCCTTAGGACCCTGCAAACCCTAGCCTCTACATAGCACATAGTTGAAAAAATAATTTTGTTAGCATATTAAGACTTTGTGAATTTTGTCAATGAAATAATACTTAGACATGAGTAATACTTCTACTCAAGTCTTATTGTATCATTGTGGAGACCTATCACAAAATAATCTTTACATAACATTAATGGGCATGTGCAAGCTGAAGATGGTCTCTCATGGCTAGTTAGTGGCAATGCAAACATGGAAAAATAGAAATATATTAACTTGATGGATTATTCAAGGTACTTTTACAATAAATTTGAATATGGTGTAAAAAGATGAAATGCAGGAATTTGAATTAGCTTTCCATATATATAATTTTTATTTATAGAAATTGTGAATAACTTTGCGAAATTTGAGTTTTTCTAACTGTAGTGTTATGTTATTTTTCAAGAAAAATATAAGGTGTATGTGGTGTTGAGTACATTAATGATGGAAATTCCTTAAATTTTTTTGTGTAAATGTAGAGAACCTATTGTTCTACTACAATGTATCTTTTCAATATATATATATATATATATATATAT
>JASDQU010739346.1:23327-35499 GCA_032191745.1 Picea mariana | reverse complement strand
GGCTAAATTTTATTGGGAAGGTGGTGGGCATATAATGAATGAAAAATGAAACAATTGTTAAATTTAGAGCTTCTATTAAGTTATTTTCAATTTACTAGAGAATAATAGCATAAGCAAGATCACTTAAGGAAACACAATCACAAGGTACACATCATTTTATCCTAGGAAACCCTCATGGGGGAGGAAACCAAGAAACAACTTCCTCAATAATAGATTTCCAATACAATGCCAAGACTCAGACCAAAACACTAGAGAATATCCAAGACTAAGCATGCACCTCTCTCTCCTTCTTCTTGTAACTGCAGTTACCTCCAAAAGATGCGCACTTGTTGAGTGACTGAGTGAATGAGTTTACCTCCTCTCTTATTTATACTAGCCGAGGAGCACTAGGGTTAGGTCTCTTCACCAAGCAAGGCCGACTCCTCCAACTAGTGGTTAAAACCACTTTATTAATCCCTAGGGGACAAATTTGCAAACACCACCATATAAATATGGTTTGACCAATTCACAAAAGGAGATTTGATCTATATAATAATGACTCAAATATAAGTAGAATATTCTTCACAATTACAATATTTCAACATTCCCCCTTAACAATAAGGGTATTCTACTGACATAACCCAATACAACATCATTAGGAGAGAGAGAGAGAGGGAAGAAACATCATCAACATAGAACATTGATTGGCACATCTACAAATCATCGAAAGTTGTTCTCATCGTCAATAACATCATCGTTCACAACATGGAGCTGGAGTAGCATAATCATCATCATCAACATGGAGCTGGAGTAACATCATCATCCTCATCAGCATGAGGTTAAAGTAACATCATCATCATCATCAACATGAAGATGAAATAGCATCATCATTGTCAGCATGACACTGAAATAACATCATTATCATCATTATCAACATGAAGCTGAAATAACATCATCATCAACAACATGAAGTTGAAATAACATCATCATCATCATTATCAGCATGAGGCTGGTACAACATCATCAACATCACGAGGTTGGTACAATAACATCAACAACACGAGGTTGGTACAACAAAATCATCAGTACAAGGTTGAGACAACAACATCATTATCAACACGAGGCTGAGATAAGAACATCATTAGAACAAGGCTAAGATAACAACATCATTAGCATAAGGATGAGATAAAAACATCATCATCACAGGGATGAGATAACAACATAATCAACACGAGGCTGAGATAACAACATCATTAGCACGAGGTTGAGATAACAACATCATCATCATATGGAAACAGAATGAGGCAGGTGCAACAACAACATTTTGTAGTAATCTGAAAGACCGTCCTTACCGTACCTTCAAGATCTACCCAGGAATCAAAAGATTCCCTAGGATATAAAATACTAACGGAGCTACCACGTGGTACTCTGACAGACCATCCTTACTAGACCTTTGGGATCTTCCCAAGAATCAAAATATTCCCTAGGATATAAAATCATAACGGAGCTACCACTACTGACCACAATTGGCATATACATTCATAGGTACTCTGACAAATCGTCCTTACCGAACCTTCTGGATCTGCCCAAGGATGATCAATCCCCTAGGATATAAAATCCTAATGGAGCTACCTGTTGTTGGTCAGGATATTATAGTATCATCAACATCACTCCCCCTTTCGAGGGAGGTCCTTTCAGAAAACACCATGCTTGTCTCTGAAGTACTCAAACTTCACTCGATACAGAGGCTTGGTCAACACATCTACAACCTGCTCATCTGTGCCAACATATTGGATCTTTACAGCTCCCCTCTGCACCATATCACGAATGTAATGATACCAAATTTCTATGTGCTTCAACTTATCATGGAACACTAGGTTCTCCATCATCTTTATACAACTCTGGTTATCACATAGAATCATGGTGGCTTCCATATCCAGATCGAATAGACCTATCAACAACTTCCAAATCCATAGGGATTCACAGTTGGTGGAACATGTTGCAATGTATTTCACTTTTGTCGTTTTGAGAGCAATGTTGGATTGCTTCCTTCTCTTCCATGAAGTCATGGTTGACCCTAGACTAAAAAAACATCCTGAAGTGATCTTTCTATCATAAACACTTCCAGGCCAATGTGAATGAGTATATCCATATAGTCTGAAGTCATGATCTCCAGTATAACAGAGACCATATTCCAATGTACCCTTAAGGTATCCCATCACATGTTTTGCATATACAAGGTGAACACGTCTGGGCTCTACCAGATACTGACTTAAGGTGTTCACAACAAAACATATATCTGGCCTGGTATTCATCAGATACATCAACGAACCAACAATTTTTCTATACAGAGTAGCATCAACCATTTATGACGAAGTATCTACCAGGAGCTTCAACTTTGTTTCCATGGGTGTGTTCATGGATTTACATTCCAACATGTCAAACTTCTTCAGTATTTCAACTGCATACTTCCCTTGGTTAAGGAAGATCTTCTCTGGGCTCTACCAAACTTCTAGAGCTAAGAAATAATGCATCGGGCCTAGGTCTTTCATCTCAAATTCTACAGCGAGATTCTTGTTACAATCTGTGATGAGCTTTTCTTCTCATGTTAATAATAAGTCATCTGCATACAACAAAAAGATAACTAGCTCATCATTCATAACCTTGAAGTAAATAGTAGAATCATCTTTACTCTTGGTAAAGCCCAAGCTCATCAAGAAACTATCAATTCTTCCATACCAAGCTCTAGGAGCTTGCTTTAACCCGTACATATATTTCTTCAATCTACAGACATGAGTTTGTCTATCTTCAACTTCAAACCCTTGTGGTTGTTCTATATACACTTCTTCTTCAATAACACCATTTAAGAAGGTTTTTTTCACAACCATCTGATAGAAGTGTATTTGGCTACATGAGAAAACATCTCTTCATAATCAATACCTTCCTTTTGAGAAAATCCATGAGCTACAAATATTTCTTTATGTTTTTCAATACTTCAGTCTGCAACATGTTTTATCTTGTATATCCATTTGGAAGATACAAAATCTTTGTTCTTTGGTATGGGAACTATTTCCCATACATCATTCTTTATAATGGACTGGTACCCTTCAATCATGGCATCCACCCATTCTCTCTTTTGAATGGCTTCTTCAAAGACAGTTGGTTCCTTTTCTATGAGATCACACATCAAGGCCATATAACTAGAGAATGGATTAGGTTTCTTTCTTTGTCTCGTGGTTCCTTTTGGGGCACCATACTTCTCTCCATATTGAATAAGTTCCCTTTCCCAAGTTGGCTTTCTCTTGTGAGAGATCGTCATCTGGGGAGGTTCTTGAGATTCTATCATATCATGATTTTCTTCAATCTCATCATCAGGGGTAACTGTAACTTCCTTCACACGTTTTGCAACTCTGGGAGCTACAGGTTATTCTTCATATACTTCTTCAAGCTAGCATTTCCTTGATCTTTTGAGTGTTGCATATTCATCAAAGGTTACATCTCTTCAGGATTGATCGGAATAGCCACAATTTTCTCAATAAATCGTCGACGTTTCGGATCCAAATCAGGATCCATCTTCGAGACCTAAATCTTGGGTTCAAATGATGAGAAGAGCTGGTATTAAATACCGAAGGTGAGGGGAAACCTAGGTGTCGGCTAGGTTTTTTAGTAAAATATTTTATTAAAATTATTCTTGATTAAGTTTTTTAGGGTTTTCCATTTTTGTTATTTAGGTTTAATGTTTATTCTAATTTTTTTATTATTTCAATGTTTTTTATTTTAATTTTAATTAACTATGTACATAATTTCTAGGTATTATGTTAATTAAAGAGTCTATTAGGGTTCAATAATTAGGTATTATGTTAATTACTAAGTTTTTTAGGGTTTTCCATTTTTTTTTGGCTATTTATGTTTAATGTTCTAAATTTTTATTAATTCAATGTTTTTAATTTTAATTTTAATCAACTATGTTCATAAGTTCTAGGTATTATGTTAATTAAAGAGTCTATTAGGGTTCAATTATTAAGCTATTCTAAACTAGGTTAATTTGAGCAATTATGTTCATAAGCCCTTTAATAGTCTTTAATAAGATTGTTTATTTTGATAAGTGTTTTTTATTTGGGTGTGATTATTAATTAGGTAGGGTTATTAATAAAACTAGGTTTAATAAATTAATTTTTAGCATTAGACAAGTATAAATAATTATCAATCATTATTATTATTTCTATGAATCAAAGGGAACTAGTTTTCGCTTAATTCTAACCCAATATCTATGTTTAGGTTACTAGGATGTTTTTGGATTTCAATATCTTCTCTAATATGTCATTTAAAGAGGTGATTTTCTTTGGAGAGGATTTTGTTGTCTTCTAGACGAACATGGTGTTTTGTTTTAAGGGAGTGTTCTTCTAGGGATGAGGTGCAAATGCTTTCATTCTTAATGTTATCTCCATGCTCTTTTATCCTAATCTGGAAGGAGTGACCAGTTTCACTGATGTAGCATTTTCCGCATGAACACTCTATTTTGTAGATTCTTTTGCCTTTGTGAGGGTCAAGTTTGTATTTGATGGATTTCATATTATGTTTGATGGTTTCAAGTCGTTTGAAGGAGGTCTTAATCTATTTTTTGCTGAGGACTCTTTCAATCCTATCGGTCACTACTTGGATGTAAGGAAGGTAGGCATCTCTATTAGGGTTCTAGTCTTTCGGGGTGTTGGTATTATCATGGGTTTTTTCTAGGGCTTCGTTTATTGCATTCTTAATGTCTTTGTGTTTATAACCTATGTTCTTAAAAGGCATGGTAAGGTGATATGTTTCTTTATCTAGGTGTGCTTCATCAAAGATTCTTATGGCTCTTGTGGCTAAAGTGTTTAGGACACCTAGTTTCTGGTTGGGGTGGTGATGGGAGTTTGCGTGGAGATAGTTCTCTGTGTGGGTCTTTTTTTTATAAATTGCATGTCCTAGATCCCAATTTCTTTTCATGTTGATAAGAACATCTAGAAAGGGGATGCTATCATTCTCTTCAAGTTCCACTGTGAATTTTATTTCTTCGGCTATGTTGTTTAGGTGTTGAAAGAAATTTTGTAATTCCTCTTTCCCGTGGGGCCAGAGAACATTAGTGTCATCAACAAATATTTTCCACCTTAATGGTTTTAGGGGAAAGGAGTCCAAGGCTCTCTTTTCAAAATTTTCCATGAAAAAGGTTGGCAACAATGGGGGACAATGGGGAGCCCAGTGCTACGCCATTGGTTTGTTCATAGAATTCTCCTTGGTAACTAAAGAAAGTGGAGTGGAAGCAGACCTTGGCTAGGTTTGTCGTTTCTGCATCAGTGACTTCTTTGACAATTTGGATAGCTTCATCTAAAGGGATTTTAGTGAAAAGGGAGACTACACCAAAGCTTATGAGGGTGGCTCGAGGCCTTACTTTTTCATTTTTAATGATTTTAATAAATTCATTGGAATCTTTAATGAAAGAGTCAGTGTGGCCTACGAAGGGGCTAAGGATCTTGTCTACGTGTTTAGCTAGATCATAGGTTGGTGAACCTATGGTATTCACTATGGGTCTAGAAGGAATATCTTCTTTGTGAATTTTCGGTAGTCTGTAGATCCTTGGGGTGATCTCGTTGTTGGGGGTTAAACGTTTTTTAGTTTTCTCGTCTAGGTTGGAACTGTTGATGGATTTCTTTACTTGCCTTATAATCTTCTTAATGGGATTTCAAATAAGTTTCCTATAGTTGCCACTCTTGGATATGTGTTCATTCATTTTCCTATTTTAATCACTAAGGTTCATAAGAACAGTAGCGCCACCTTTGTCTGCCTTGAGAATCACCAAATTTCGATTGTTCCTTAGGTTATTCAAGGTTGCATGTTCTTCTTTACTAATATTGATTTTCAGAGGTTTGTCTTTGCGTAGGATGACTGAGCAATCTTGTCGTAATAGTTCTTTATCTTAATCGGTGAGGTTTTGTATGTTTTCCTCTATGCAACATATAATGTTATTGATGGGGATGGAGGTCATGGAGACAACGAAATTGAGTCATTTCTCCAACACGCCCAGCTCATCTTTTTTTAATGCACGTGCGGAGAGGTTTACTACACTCTTTGCATTGGTATCTTCATTGTTGTTCTTGTTTTTGAGTAGCTGTTACAGCTTAGAGGTATGTTTGTTCTGAGGTTGTAAGTAAGTTTTGTCAACTTTCATGGCTGCAATGGCGTCCATTGTTTTCCACAGTTTCGGTGTCACAGCTTACACCAGTTTCAGGTGGAGTCTAAGCCCATTTTTGGATAGGTGTTCCAGATTACACATGTTCTTCCTAATTTCGCCTCTAACAATGGATAACCCTAGTCTAGAGAAGGTTGTGTTATTCCATTTGTTCTTGGCTCTGTGTTGGATCTGCTTGAATTTGGGTAGCACCTTTTCATTCCTACATTTCTTAAGAAATTCCAGATCTTCCACTCTCCTCTTTATCTTAACCCTGGGATTTTCTAAAACACGAATATCATCCAGAGTCTCCCTGCCATACAGGGAAATAATCTGATTAATGAGATTTTTGTGGTTGGGATTTTTAGGATTGATCGGAATAGCCACAGTTTTGTCAATAGATCGTCGACATTTCAAATCCAAATCAGGATCCATCTTAAGGACTTGAATTCTGGGTTCAAATGATGAGAAGAGTTGGTATTAAATATTGGAGGTGAGGGGAAACCTAGGTGTCGGCTAGGTTTTTTAGTAAAATTCTTTATTAAAATTATTCTTGATTAAGTTTTTTAGGGTTTTCCATTTTTGGTATTTAGGTTTAATGTTTATTCTAAAATTTTATTATTTCAATGTTTTTAATTTTAATTTTAATTAACTATGTACATAAGTTCTAGGTATGATGTTAATTAAAGAGTCTATTAGTGTTCAATAATTATGTATTATGTTAATTATTAAGTTTTTGTAGGGTTTTCCATTTTTTTTTTTGTTATTTATGTTTAATGTTTATTCTAAATTTTTATTAATTCAATGTTTTTAATTTTAATTTTAATCAACTATGTTCATAAGTTCTAAGTATTATGTTAATTAAAGAGTCTATTAGGGTTCAATTATTAATCTATTCTAAACTAGGTTAATTTCAATTTTTATTATTTTTAATTATGAGCAATTTTGTTCATAATCCCTTTAATAGTCTTTAATAAGACTGTTTATTTTGATAAGTGTTTTTTATTTGGGTGTGATTATTAATTAGGTAGGGTTATTAATAAAACTAGGTATAATAAATTAATTTTTAGTATTAGATTGAAAAAATAATTATCAATGATTATTATTATTTCTATGAATCAAATGGAACCCGTTTTCGCTTAATTCTAACCCACTATCTTTGTTTAGGTTACTAGGATATTTTCGGATTTCAATAGCTTCTCTAATACATCATTTAAAGAGGTGATTTTCTTTGGCGAGGATTTTGGTGTCTTCTCTGTTGATCTGAATATGATGGTAACCTGGTATGTAAATTTTTAAGGCCTAGAGACCTTACAGTATCCATCAAATATTCCCTTCTTTTCTGAAGGGTCCAACTTAGTTCTCCCTTCTTTCAAAATGTGTACAAATATTGGACAACCAAATATTTTGAGATGGCTTACTTCTGGATTCTTTTCGAAGAACATTTCTTCGGGGGTTTTGAATCCAAGTGCACTATGGGATAATCTCGTTTGGACATAAACTGGTTTTCTTTCTGCTTCATCCCATAAGTGAATTAGAAGATCCTGATTGTGGATCATATTCTTGATTGATTCTATTATTGTTCTATTCTTTCTTTCTGCTATACCATTTTCTTGAGGATTATAGGGAGTGGTGAGCTCCCTCTTAATCCCGACATCTCTGCAAAATCTTCCAAATTCATTTGAGGTGTATTATCCTCCATTATCTAACCTGAGTATCTTGATTTTTCTTTTAGAGAGATTTTCTACCAAGGCTTTGAATTCCTTGAACTTTCTGAGTACTTCATCTTTTGATTTCAAGAAATAAACCCAAGTCTTGTGAGAATAATCATCAATAAATGACTCATAGTATACATACCCACTTAGAGAGGTTGATGATATTGGACTACATACATCTGGGTGGATGATTACAAACCTCCTTCTTCTAGTACATAGGATACATCATTCATTCTTTTAGGAATTCCTGTCAAGTGCTTAAGAACCAAGTATCCTCTCCAAGTATTACAAAACATAATATTCAATTTCTTCTTTAGTTAACTTCTTGGGTGGATCATCGTCTTCAGTTGTATGGGCATGATGTCTTTTGTTATTTATCTTCTTGAATTCTTCACTTCTGGAAGGACAATTTTGAGAAATGTGTCCCATCTTATCACAATGATAACATTGATAAGAGGAGAAATATTTTTCTTTTCTTTGCTCCTTTTGATATTTCTGGAATCTCCTTGGAGGGTGAGATTCTTTATGAGAGTGGATGAATCTCTTTGGAGAGTGAGATTCCTTATGAAAGTGGGTATCCTTTTGAAAACAAGACCTTCTCTTTCCTCCTTTAGTATGAGCAGCTAGGGATTGGTATTCATCCCTTAATAACACTACTTCTCGATTGGCTACTATTGCTTCTTCTTGAACCCATTCTTCCCATAGAATATCAAATTGGAGTTTCTCTTTTCTTGCACAAATAGTTTGGATGAACGAATCCCAAGGTCTTGTGAGACCATTAAGAGTTGTCATTATGAGTTCATATTCATCTAGGCTGTCTCCAATTTATTCTAACTATTCCTTGAAATGAGAAACCCTAGAGAAATAGTCATGAACTGTTTCTTCTTTTTGGATCTTTGTATTCTTGAGTTTGGTTCTCATATTCATCTTCTGGTTGATGTTCTTTCCTTCATAAATTATGGTTAGGGAATCAAACATATCTTTTGGAGTATTCTTAGAAGACACTTGAAGGATAAAGTGATATTTAATGGAATCTGCAATGATCCTTTTGGCCCTAACCATATCCTTCTTGTACTTTTCTTTGGATGCTTCTTCTTCAGGTTCTGGTACATTTTCCTTTATGAATTTTGCAAGGTCACTCTCTTCAAGAATGAGTCCATTTATGTACTTTCGGGCATGAAAGTTTTCCACACCTTCTAACTTGTCAACAAGCTTAGTGCTTGTTGACATCTTGACCTGGATCTAGAAAAATGACCAGAAAATGAAAGTGCTTAGAAACTAAATATGAACTTACCAGGAGATGCATTGGGATGAGGCGAGTAGGTTGGAGCTATATGACTTAAAAAATTTCAATTTTTACCCCTTGAAACTTGAACTGCACAAATCTAGACTGGTACTTCTTGTAGTCGTTCTGGTTTCGTGGTTTTCTGGTTTTTTGGTTTTCTGGTACCATTCAAAACTAGGGTTTGAATTTTTGGAGGCTCTGGCCACTGAAAATGTGCACTTAAGCTACCAAGTGATGCACTAGGGTAGAGCACACTTCCCTAGATGGTTTTTAGTCAAAAATTCCCTTCTAATAAAAATCCCTAATTCTCTTGTACGACAACAGTGACATTTTTGGTTACCCAGTGAAAGGTTCTCTATTCAGTCAAGATCTGATACCATGTTAAATTTATAGCTTCTATTAAGTTCGTTTCAATTTAATAGAGAATAATAGCATAAGAATGATCACTGAAAGAAACAAAATCACAAGGTACACAACATTTTATCCTAGGAAACCCTCATGGGGGAAAATTTCGAGCAAAAACTTCCTCAATAATAGATTGTCAATGCAATACCAATACTGAGACCAAAACACTAGAGAATATCCAAGACTGAGCATGCGCCTCTCTCTCCTTCTTCTTGTAACTACAACTACCTCCAATAGATGCACACTTGTTGAGTGACTGACTGAGTGAGTGAATGAGGCGTCATCCTCTCTTATTTATACTAGCTGAGGAGCGCTAGGGTTATGTCTCTTCACAAAGTAGGGTTGACTTCTCCAACTAGTGGTTAAAACCACTTTGTTAAGCCCTAGGGGCCGAATTTACAAATACCACAATATAACTATGGTTTGACCAATTCACAAAAGAGGATTTTGTCTTAGACAAGACCCGACATGATCAATCCACAAAATGAGATTTGATATATATAATAATGACTCAAATATAAGTAGAATATTCTTCGCAGTTACAATATTTCAGCAACAATGAACGGGAAAAAAATGATTATTGTTTTGTTACAAGAAATAACATTTAAAATCAATTGCCAATATCTATAAAATCATTTAAATACCCATTGTATTTCATCTAAAACTTTCACCAAATTTGTTTATATGATAGCACTCCCTTAAAATTTCACACATAGGATCTACAAGAGTCTTTTTAAATCTTGCAATATAAAACTCAAGTGGAAATAATATGATTATATAAAAGAAAGGGATTTCATTTCTCCCTTTAAACTATCATAATTTCTAATAGGAGATTGTTTATAAACAAATTAGCTGTCATAATTATACAGAGTGTCTCGAACATCGTGAGAGGAAGAGAAACATAGAGCTATCCTCTCTTTGTTACATCATATTCACATCACAACTTTCAATAATTGTTGCAAACAAACTGGGATTGAAAACCCCTTGTGACTCTGGTGGGCATTGCTTCCATAAAAATTATTTTAAACTCAAAAATCATTCAAACCACCTCGTAGACCCAAAAACAAAACAACCATAAATTTATGGGAGACCTCAATGTTTTCAAATGTCGGGTTGAATATTTGGACAAGACTTTGAAATTAGGTCTATAATATTTGTGTGTCTACATTTTCGGATGGGAAAACAAGGTTTGGGACTCAAAAATAGACACAGGCCTCAAGGCATGGCTGCAAGCAAAGACAAATACTTAATTCCCAGAGTTATTGTAATAAAATACACAGAGCTCCGGCACATTTTTAAAACAATGGCAAGGAAAACATGAAATGACTGCGAGACTTCGAAAGTGTCGATAAATACAACATAATAATCATGAAACCGAATGTGTTTCCAATAATTCAACAAAATTTCAAAAATGGTTTTTCTTTTATTCAGTCACCTATGTATTGGAAGAGGAGAAGAGGCATGGAGCAAGCACATAGGCATAGGGTTTGAAATGTGGGATGTGAGAAAAACAAAATGCAATTCTTTTCCTTCAACATACAACATGATAAAGCACAAAGACCACCCATAACATCCAAGTTGTGGTAAGAGAAATAAGATTGCACATCCTCCTGGGTGAGGGTGGGACCAATATTCACAAGACCCAAATGCATATTTTATTTTACAGAGGTCAAAAATAAATATACCAAATGAGAAAAAACAAACACCTTCACCCACAATTACTTATCAACAACCATATCATAACAATATCACCTTCTCTCTAGGCCAATATAACCACATAATTCAAACAAAACAATATGTTGAAGGCTATTTCCAGTTTGAAACATTTTGATGCCAACGGGAAGAAACCCAATTCAACATGTGAGTTATACGACCAAAATGCCCATAGTAAATACATTAAAAGCTTCAGAAAACAAAAACATTCCACATGAAAACTACAAGATCCAACATAATAATTTTATTTGGAGAAAAGATGACCATCATGAATGGAGAGATAAGAGCCAACATACATGTGAGAAGAGTACTAGAAAGCTTAAGATCCCAACTATTTTTCCGCCAACGACCGAGCAAAATTAAGGCACTGCTAACCTTAGTAGCAAACGAATGCGAGGAGAAGTGAAGGTGGTAGCTTCGAGATAGGGTAAGAACAACATGTAGTAAATGCACATCAATTCCCTTATTTTTCATTTAATTCCATCAACCACATCCAATAATAGAGCTCTTCCAATTTCCAAAAAACACTTATTCCAAATTCCATCACATATCTAAATGCATATAACATAAAGTGCCATTTCCAAAAAGTTGAATTAGCCTCTCCATATCCCATTTAACACTTAGCATTAAAATAATATGTCCCACTTTCCTTGTTAGTGTTACATCATATATAACATAATGAGTATTTTCCCATGCATGCAAATAGACCATGAGTGGTGTATTATGAGTATTTGAGACACTATATCAAAACCTAAGGGTAGAAAGAGTGACTAAAATGTTTGATAAACATTCCTTTTATTTTGAAATCAAATTGTTAGCACCCTTATCGTCCATTAGTTGCACATGTAAATAGGTTAGGATTTCCACTTTTATTCTTCA
>JASDQU010739346.1:3230-14286 GCA_032191745.1 Picea mariana | reverse complement strand
TGTATGTTTTAATTTGTTTATGTTTCTATCCCCAAGGGTTAGGTATTCAAGGGTTCTATAGACAAGGGTTTTCCCTATGCTATAGCTCTCTGATATACATGTGGGGTCCAACAGTAGTACTCATCTCAATATCTTAGGGCACTAACTAAGGAGGCTAGACTGTGCCCTTAGCCGTACTACCCGACTACTTAGGTACTAGAGAGTATCTTCCCGAGTGTTGTTCTCGGTGGCACTATAGCAGACAGGCGGCCGATCGGTTTATCTAAAGAGGGATTCAAGTTATCTAGGTCGATCCGTACACAGGTGTTGTCTGATGCACTACCACTCGAAGGGGTACCAACATGGGTTACAAGGGTGGCCAACAGATGTGCACTTAAGTACCACTTGTATTTCCTACGTGTATGAATCCCTCAACCGTGGGTTTATGTGCATAACGATAGATCTCTGTGGCTTAAAGACGTCAGAATATTTCTCTATCGTGAAAAAAAAAATTAACCACAATTTATACTAAGGAAAGTGCTATGATACCACTTGTAATATACCAAATATAAAAAGTATGCAGAACAAAAATAAAATGCTTGAAATGGAAGAATAATAGCAATATAACTAGAACAATCACCACAATAACAGTGAAATGATATAAGAATAACAACATAAATAACACTTTGATTCTAAGAGCAATGTTCACGAACCTCTTTAAGGGGGTAACCTCCAGTCGAGCAGAGATCTATTACAATAATATCCAAGCTAGGGTTCTCATACCCTCGACTCATATTTATACTAAATATGTCTATCAAAAGAAACATTTAGAGGAAGATCCTTATAGAAGCGGAAGATTCTATTAGGTCTTCTTACATTCAACTTATTCTATTTTATTGCAATGCCTTATTAATGTTGACCTTTATTACATCCGAATATATTGTTCTACCTATGTGCAGGTTAGGACCCTAACAATGATTATCACAGATGCATTCTAAAAGAGGTGCAGGTGAGCATACATTTCTATGATGTATTCTTCTAGCTCACTTCTGACCTTAATATCACTAACCCTGAAACTTTGAATCCTTCTCTCATCAATCCTAACTTTTTGAATCTTTTCTTCCAGCTCCTTGTTCTTTTCTTCTTTCTCTTCGTTTTTTTGGAATAGTCTCTGATTGTTGTCTACATTGGCGTTCATAAATGTGGAGCCAACCATAGCTATATCTATGGGATTTTCCCTTACATCTCCCATCACAGGAACGTGTGTGACAACCGAGATAGGGATTCCTTCTATTACCAACACTTTCTTCACTTGTTCCTGCACAATTCTACCTGTCTTCTTATCATAGTTGAAGCTCCTTGGTTCAAGCACCTCGCTTGGTTGGAATGGATCCCAGAGCCCAAGACTTAAACCAATTCCTAATGTATTTATTCCTATATCTACAGTAGATATTTATGAGATATCTATTCCCATTGGGTGGGTGTCACCCCCTTTGTATTCTGCCTCTTTCTGTAGTTTCTTAGCTTCAACTGCTTTTTCTGTTGCCTCTTTAGCTACCTTTCTTGCTTCTTTCTCTTTTTGTTTGACCTCTCTCTCTACTGCAGCTTTTTCCTTTGCCTTAGATTTAGCCCTGGCCTTATTTGCAACAATATTTCGCTTCATATTTCCTGCATCATTTTTCTTTTTTAAGACTTTCTCTTTATCCCTCCCCTTTTTATTGTTCGATACTTCCTCTACCTCTTCTGCTGAAACTAAATGTATCGAGGAGAAAGTACTGGGAAATTACTCAAATTCCTCTTCTTCTGCTTTCTTCTTGGCTTCCTCCTAGAGGTTTCTTCATTTGCAATTCTTCCTCTTGGCTAGCCATGCCTATTGAAGATGAAATCATCATAAGTCCAAGAATTTTTGTGCACTTCTTCCTCCTCCTAGATGTTTGTGGTATACTCCTAGGGTAGAATAATCTTGTTGAAATGCTCTCTCACATTATTCTTGGGGTCATGTCTTCTATATCCTTCTTCCCCGAAATGATAGGACAAAAGGGTATTTACCTCTGCTTGGGCATGCTTAGTATTTTCGAAGAAGTAATTGACAACATACAATGGAAGTGGAGGCCAAATTTATTTCTTCAATCGGTATAACATTCCTCCTACTCCATGTATGATGTTATGGTATTATACTTCTTGGAGTACAAGCTTATCGGGCACAAACCAGGGAAGCATATGGGGTGGTTTCATTGTGCCATATACCCTTATATAAGTGTCATGCTCCATGAGATACCAGTCCCAAATTCTCTTTATGACCTTTATCTCTTTGTCAATCATGCATTGGGGAGTGGTGTATAAAACAAACTTGTATAATGGGGCCAGAAAGTGCTCGCATATCCTTTGGTATTATGTGTCGTATTTGTGCTCCCATATCACTTTACAATACATATGAATTTCCGAGTCAGATGGCTGCCAACTCCACCCCATCCTAGGGTATTTGTGAGTTGTGCACATGATTTCCAACAAGTATGATGACATATGGAAGCTTGGAAATGTTCCAGGCTAGGCTCACTTTACCGCAAATATAGCCATCATGGGATTCTTAGACAGGATGTCTTCCCAGTTGAATGATGCATCCTCATCTACGCAGTAGAATATCAAAGGCATGTAATATAGGGAGAATTATGATGCATCAGGCTCCCCATATAACCTACACAACATGGATACTAAGTACTAGTAGGGTCTTCTCATGGAACTTGTGGGATATCCACTTTTAGGACTGTATTTGAATTGCTTGTCTTCACTGTACCATTTTTGGAACAGGTCTTTTGGCATGTATTAAAACTCACTAAGGAGCGTGTTATCTAGCCTCTTGATTCCTTTCTCAATATGATAACACTTGGCCAAATACTTTTTTTTGCATGACACTATGGGGTATTTCCTTGCATTGCAGATGTGTCTGCCATTTACATCTATGTTATTTAGGATCCATGTGATGGCATCCACACAGGGGAATAATGTTGTGTGTGATGCTACTCTAAACATGTCTGAATTCCTGATATTCTTGAATACATGAAGCTCGGTTGGGTCTTCAACTTTAGAGGAGAAATTATATTTTTTGAACATATGGTATATTTCTCCCCATTTCAACGTTTCTCCATCCTTTTCTAGTAGTCATTATGTATCATCATATGTGTCTCTGATGATTTTTGGCTCACCTTCTGCTTGTTGGCCATTACTGGAGGCCTTGGCTCTGGATTCCTTTCTTTCTATTTTCTTTCAAGGTGACATACTTGAACCTGAAATGAAAGATGAGTTAAGAACATATATTAGAATATAGCATACAATTGAATGCGACTAAAGAGTTTGAATTACCAAAGGAATCATTAGTTTCACCACTGAGCAGGGAGTTATCATCTGAGGATATTAAAGTGATGGTATGTAAGCTTGAGAAACATGGTGGAAATTTGAGAAAAAATGGGTGAAAGGTATGCTCAAAAGGAAAAATCAGAGGTTTAAAGACTAATTCCTCCTATGCAAATCAGAGGAGTTTGTGCTAAAGCCTCTGAGGAACATGGAAACGTTGTTTGAAATAGTTTCAATTGGCAGAGTTAAGAAAAAATCCTTCGATGCAAATCAGAGGAGTTAAATCTAACTACTCTAATAACACATTAGAGGATTCATGTTTTGAGTTCCCGAAGCAAACTAAGAATCAACATAGTTACTTGGAACTCCTATGATCATATCAAAGGAGTTAACAAGAAATTGTACAATATGATCAGAGGGGTTATTGTCAAGTGGTATGAGCAAGGGAAGAATGGTTGGGAAAGTTAATAAGAACGTCTCTGATCGCATCAAAGGAGTTAACAGGAATTCCTATGATACGATCAGAGGATTTACTGAGAACATTCCCGATAAAAACTTTTGGAACTGTCCATTGTCTAGTTTGCACTTAGGGATTCGAATGAAGGTGGAAAATGACTCCCTTGCTTCTTTAGCAGAGATAACAAGGTTGGGGCATCATCGAATTTCCTGTGGTCTTTAGGTCCAAATAAAAAAAGGGGATTTTAATGCTTTGAATGTTGTGCAGGGAAAAAGGGTCGCGAAGGGGTTTTTATGGTGTAGTCAAGAACGTGGACAATGTTTGGTAAAAATTGTTTGCAGGGTGAGCTAAGGATATGAAAGTGGAAGAAAACAAGGTGCAACATGGAAAGACAAGGAAATGAAGTCTGAAAATAATCAAGAACAAAACCTAACCCTAACAAGGAAAAGAATGATTCTCATACATACCTGGAAAACTAGTGCCATGTGGAGGATGTTGATAGGGTGTGAGTCTGGATGTGATGATTTGGGATTCTCTCCATATAAAGAGATCTCTTCTCACCTTAACTTTCTAGCATAATGATGAAAAGCATGGATTGTTCATGTATATATATAGGTTGGCAAGTTCTTTTTCATTAAACACATGGTTAATGGGGCAATTGAGATCGGAGGACTTGATATCAAGTTCTCCGATGAACATTGGATAACTTAGTAGGAATTTATCTAATGCTCATCGGAGAACTTTCCTCAACATCCTCTGAATACATCAACAGAATTGCAGGGAACTCATTTGATGGGAATCACAGGAGTTGGAAACAACTCCTCTGATTCCATTGGAGGATTTAGTGGAAACTTGGGCGATAATAAAAGGTGTCGGAGGAGAAAAAGGGAACTCCTACGAAGTACAAAATAGGAGTTACATGGAACTCCTCTGATGTACATTGGAGGATTTAAAAGTAACTTGGTTGATTTTCCCATACTTGTTCAAAAATCAATTTTTTAAGTTCTTTCCTTTTTCATTTTCTTTTTAAGTTAAGTGGGATTTCCAAACAAAGGCTTGAAGTAAAGATAATGACTGATGGAGGGATGTATCAAATCACAAAAAAAAGGGGCTCCATTTTCTTGAAAGGGGAATTGCAAATAGAATGAAGGAAAATTGAGGGTTGTAGTGTCTATCACAAGAAATGGCGACACAATGGGCGAATCCTCGAATCTCTGTAATATGATGTCCACACATATTTTGGGAAGGGAGAACTCATCATGAAAAATATCAAGAGAGAAATAATAGGTCCCATAGCTTAGATTCCAGGAGAACTTGGGCGATACAAAGAAGAATGAGCCCTTTCCTTTGATCAGATTGCTTTTAATGTGCAAGAAACATTAAACACAATAACAAAAACAACTACATATATGAAACAACATACAAGAATTAATCCATATCAAGCATAGATAAATAAGCACACAGTAAATGAGACAAGCACATAAATAAAACTTATATTTTATTAAAGTCACCAACTGCGCGCATAACTCAGACATTCCTCCCAATTATAGACTTTGATTCTCATAGGATTTTAGCAACAGGTCACCCCCAAGTTGGGGCTTAATTCCACCAGGGAAAAAGGGTTCCCAGTAACAAGATAGGGTCTTATTTTCAACATAATTTCTCAGTCTTAGGTGCTTGTTGTTGAAACTAGCCTGCAATCCATCATTCCCCATGCACTTGTCACACCCAAGGAAGTGTGCCCCTTCTCTGCTCAATAGCCTCTTGACTGCACCAGATAGAAACTCTCTGAGCCCCAAGACTAATGCTTGTAGGATTAAACCACAATTCAAGACCTAATTGTTAGAAGGAAATACTACACTAGCTAATTGCAAAAGAGAGAGAGGAGACATAAAAATATAATCAATCTTCACACATAAGAGACTAAGAAACCAACTCTAATCACTATGTATTAATCTTTGATAATGAGTACAATATATAGGACTCTCCACATGAGGAGTAATGTGCACTAGGTTGGGATTTCCATGTGCATGATCAAGTAAAAAAGTAACTTCTCCCAATAACAACAATTACCTAAAGTCAAAAGTTGCTAATAATAAGAAAAGATCAAAAATATAAGTGTGAACTTAGTGAGAACTCTACTTGAAGTCAACATGCATTCCATAATAGAGAAAATCTCCTAGAATAAGACTATAGTCCAAGAATGGAACTAAATTCCTAACTGAGTGAGAATTTGTTAATTATGGAAAGTCATTAAATAATTGAAGTGAGTTAACTCCAAGTATTAGATGGGTAATGTGAACTTTCCTAAGAGGATAATATTATTACTAAAGTGCGCTCTATATCCATGAAATAGGAAATATCTCCTAAAACTAACGAAATAGGAATTATCACCTAAAAAATAGGAATTTTCCTAATTGTGGCTAAAAAATAGGAATTGGCCTAATGGTATCTAAAAAATAGGGATTTCCCTAACGATGGTTTAAGAGCCCATGGTTCTTTAAACCCATGGTATTACATATAGGAATCCATCAGCTAAAAATTAGAACTGTTATAAATTGACATGCTATAAATAGAAGTCCTCCTAAATAGTAGTAAAAATGGAAAAAAATGAGTATGTCACTAAGTATGTAGTTGAGCATGTACCCCAACACCCCTTTGAAACACAACTGTGGTGTGAAAAATGATGAGTCCCGGAAATATGAAGCCATGTTAGGTACTCATGTACAAGTGAGGTAATGAGGGAAAACCCAGTGAGAACAACCCCACCACCCCCTCCCCTCAAATATGTTGCTAACAAGAAAAGAATGCTAAAATGTTCAGTTTCTAAGTTGATGTATCCCTCACTCCTAGAATGTCCCTATATGAGACAAAATTTTATTTGGTGAAAGGATTTTTGAATATGTCTGCCACCTACTCTGAAGATGGATAGAACTACATATCAATGACTCCATCCTGAATCTGTGCTCAAATAAAGTGCATATAAATCTTGATGTGCTTGGTCCATTGCCTCTAACCTGGGTCTCTACACATCTTGAGAGTACTCTAATTATCACACCATATAACTATCGGATGATGAAAATGAACTCCCAACTCTGGAAGAAAGTGCTGCAACCAAATATCCTAAGTAGTAATATTCATTGCACCCTTGTACTCTGCCTCTATTGATGATAAAACAATTGTTGATTGCTTCTTACTTGACCAATAGATATGTTTTGATCCATGTTAGGCGACATATCCTAAAGTTTACTTTCGATCAGTTCTATCGCCTACCCAATCTGAGTCTATGTAACCAACAAGATTCAAGTAAGATTCTGCTGCATAGTGTATACAAAAATTGGTAGTCCCCTTGACATATTTGAGAATCCTCTTTGCTACCTTCCATTAAAGCTCATGAGGATCCTACATGTACCTGGAAACTTATCCAACTACATAATAGATGTCCGGTTGAGAGTGTGTAAGGTAGATAAGACTCCCCACCAACTTTCAATATCTAGTACAATCAACCAAAGGTGATTCATCGACATCCTCTAGTCTAACCCTTGACTGAAAGGGTGTTAGAGCTGGCTTTAAATCTATCATATGAAACCTACCAAGTAGATATATGGCATATTTGAACTAATATATCTTGATTCATGAATCATTCTAGCCGATTTCAAGACCAAGAAAGTAATGTAACTGTCACATATTTGTTATAGAAAACTTGTAATGCAAAGCGATCTTCACTGCATCAGTGGAGGTTGAGCTCCCTATGATGAGTAAATAATATACATATAGAAATATCAGTAGAAGAGAATATATTGTCCTCATCATATAGACATTAGGATCTTATCTCCATCTAAGAAAACCTCTAGAGAGAATATAAGAGTCCATTTTAGCATACCATGCCCGAGGTGCTTGCTTAAGTCCATAGAATGACTTCCTCAACCTGAAAAATAATGATGTATCATCAACATATCCATATAGATTATCCATATATATCTCCTCATTAATGTCTCCATGTAATAATTCATTCTTCACATCCATATGGTGTACCTCCCACTTTCTAGTTGTTGCAATGGCTAGAGCTAACCAAATGGAATCAATCTTGGCAACCGGTGCAAAAGTCTCCTCATAGTCAATGCCTTGTACCTGTGAGAAACCTTTAGCTACTAACCAAGCCTTATACATTTTAATGTATCCATAAAAAACCATCTTTTTCTTGAAAATACACTTACATCTAACAAGATTCATGTTGGAAGGTAGAGGAACCAACTCCCATGTGTTATTCTCTATCATGGAATTGTACTCCTCTTTCATAGCTTCCTCCCAATGGGGGTTTCCTTTATCCTATACATAAGAATTAGGATCTGATCCAAGTATCATATGAAAATAAATACACAAAAATTTCTCCATGGTAGCCAAATTTTGCAGAGGCTCCACAAACTAAGATCTATTTCTTCGTGGATCGGCAGGATCACCCACTAGATCACATGTTGCCTGAAGAGTATGTTGTGTCGATCATGGTTGATTCTCTGGACCTAAAAATTATCGATGATGATCAGAAATATAATATATATCATATTCATATATATCATCATAAATATTATTTGAATAAGTCTCACAAATGTTTGCAACTATTGGTAGTGGAGATGGAGGTGTGGACTACTTTGGAAGTACCTGTGAAGGACCCTCTTCAAATTTAACACTCATTTGAATGAATAGTGTATTTGAAGTAGTATATAATAACATGTATCCATTCACTCCCTATGGATATCCAACAAAAAAACACTCCTTACTCTAAGCTTCCATATATTTCCTCCTATAAGAAGGAATCCTAACCCATGCATCGAAACCGAAAATTCCGAAGTGAGTGACTTCCAGCTTCTTCCTACTCCAAGCCTCACATGGAGTGACTACCTTCACTAATTTATGAGGAAATATATTATGAATATTGTAGGCTTCACAATTTTTATCTTCATCCTATTACTTTGGAGGTAGTGCTCTAGCCTACAACATACATTTGGCCATCTCTTTCAATGTCCTATTCTTTCTCTCTTCTACCCCATTCTATTGTGGAGTATATGGAAATGTGTGTTGCAACTATATACCCGATTATGAACAAATATGATCAAAATAGTTATTCAAATACTCTCCTCTATTGTACGTATGAAGATTATTAATCCTCTTCCCTATTTGGTTCTCAACTAGATGATTGAAATCTTTAAGACACTCAAAGACCTCATATTTTAATTTGAGAAAGTAGACCCATGTATATCTCGAAAAATCATCAATAAATGTAAGAACAAATTATATTTATTGATTGATGGGT
The DNA here is from genome assembly GCA_032191745.1 of Picea mariana. Classification (NCBI taxonomy): domain Eukaryota; kingdom Viridiplantae; phylum Streptophyta; class Pinopsida; order Pinales; family Pinaceae; genus Picea; species Picea mariana. The sequence goes on along the minus strand of JASDQU010739346.1, from coordinate 5,188 downwards.
GTGGGAAAGGACCTATAATGTCATTGTGAACCAACTCTAGAAGTGATGATTCCCTCCATGCTTTACATGTGTTGAACTTCTCCTCGGGATGTTTTCCTAGTATGCATCCCTGACAAACTCCATATGTGTACTAAATGTGGGGTAATCCATCTACCATTCCACCCTTACTAAGTTGATATAAATATTTAAAATTTAAATTTCCAAACCTCTCATGCCACAACCTGAACTCTTCATTGTCATGTGTTAGAAGAGATACATAATCATATTTTTGAGTGAAGTTAGAGAAGGTGTACAACCTGGAATGGTGATTAACCTCACCAATGACACTTTTTGAACAATCTGACAAGTCAAAAAATAATAACTGAGTCTGAAGTGAACTCCACCTTCTTCCTTGAACCTAAATGAGTGATTTTATAGATGTAGAGAAGATTCATTGAAAGCTTCAGAACATAAAGTACGTCCTAAAATCATCCGTGGTCTAGATAAAATCTACCCATACCGCACACCTCTGCAGGAGAATCATCTCCCATGAATATTGATGGTCTGAAACAATTCTCCAGCTATGAGAAGAGTCTATCTTATGAGGCCATGTGATGGGTAGCCCCTAAATCAAGCACCCAAGCATTAGAAGAATATGAAATAGAAATTAATGCATGGCCATTACCTCTTTCTAATGATGTATGTTTCCTTTCATTATCTGGAATACAATCTGTTGAGTTCATTTTTATGCTTCCATTTTGCCCTATAAACCATACTTTTTGCCTCTTTATCTATCCATTTCTCCTTCATTTTATTCCACATTTTCCATGAAACAGCCTATGCAAGGTATATTTTTCATTCTTTAGTTTAAGAATTTAGTTTTCTAAATTTTAGCATTAAAATTGAAAATTTATCAGAAATTACAGGATTTGACCAAATCCTGTAAAAGCGCCATGGTTTGTATACTTGCAGGACACCTGGGAGAAATCTAACACTTGGGTCATTTTCCCTGATGTACAAGGATGGAGAATGAGCTATCAGATTCAAAATCTGAGCCTTCCATATGTCCAGTCAACGTTGGTCAAACAGGGCCACTTCAGCAGAAATTGCCCTGTTTCAGCCTTAAATCTTGGACAGTTTTGGATTTCGTGGGATTTTGACCATATATTGAGGATCTAAAGGAGGCATTCGACCCTCCTAGGATATTGTGGATCTAATTATGATATTTAGGATACATTTTAGCATTTTTGGTTTTAAGACTCTTGTATAAATACTCTTAAGCTTAAACTAGTAAGACAATCTTGATATGAATGAAGAAACTTGAGAATTTGCACTCTTGAAGATTAGCTTTGTGTTTGGTTCCTGTGAATGCTTATGATGATTTGAATGCTACTGGAGTTCTTCATTAACTGAATCAACTCAAGTGTACCAGGGAAGCATTGGAGGGCCCCCATTGCCAACTAGTACACTCTTTCCTTGTGTTCTTTTTCAAGTACATGTTTTAGATCAGATCTTGCTTGCTGTAGATGGGTTTTATCTTGCTGTAGGTAGATGAATTTTATAGCTCAGTTACATGCTTACTGTTTTCAAGCCTTACTCATATTGTGAATGATTTCTTGAATGAGAATTCAATGTGTAGTTTGACTTCAAGCATTAAGATAGTTTTGAATGATTTTTTAGTTATTTATGCTTTCAGTACTTTGATTTGATTTGATGATAGTTGTTAATGAATGAATGAAAGAAGACAATGAATGCATCTCTTGAATAAGAGTTTTGTTCTTCTAACATTTGATAGGTCTTAAAACTTTATCTTGAATGCTTACTGTTTTTACTCTTTAGAAAAACAAGTGTTGATTACTGTTGTGAGATCTATGAAGATGACTTCTGAATAGAAGCTTAGCATCTCTTTCATATTCATCCCTAGAATAGGTTTTTGGTTTATCTCCATTAAAGATAAAAACTATCTCTAAATCCATATA
>JASDQU010739345.1:122455-139924 GCA_032191745.1 Picea mariana | reverse complement strand
TGGATTCGCGAGTTGAAGAGTTAAAACCCTTGCCTCAAGATTCGCGAGGTCGCGAAAGGCGAAGTCCTGAAGGGGCGAAAGGATTTGTGTGAGCCAGTTATTGGTGAAGTGCATCGGAACTCGGTATTTCGGGGTTTCGTGGGTTGAAGAACCGAAAGCTTAGCATCAGGATTCGCGAAGTCCGAAACTCCAAAAAGGCGGGAAGTTCCGTTCTGGGACCTGCGTTGACGACGTGTCGGAATTTCGACATTTCAGCATATCGGCGGATAGGAGGTCCAGACTTTTGTCCTGAAAGTCTCGAAGTCGCGAGTTGCGATAAGGAGTAGTGAGGAGTTCGAGATCTCGGCACTTCAGGTGTCGGGATACAAAGGAGGTAGCGCTTCNGTGCGATAGATAGGCGGACATGTGTAACCTAGTGAAAGGAGTCAACCCCCGTTGACCTCTCGCGTCTCGGGGATTCGTGAGATAAGGGAACGAGAGTTCAACCCTTCGACTTGCGAAGTCGCGAATAGCGAGAACGCGAGAGGGAAAGCTAACATCGCTTCTCGGGGTTTCTTGAAGGGAAGGTGCCAAGGTTGGGCGCCTAGACTTTGCGAGTGGCGAAGTCGCGAGAAGATCAGGACCATCCATCTGAGGAGGATAGGTGGCAGAAATCGAGGGATCTCACGAACTCGAAGGTTCGTAAGATGAGAGCCCAGGAGTTGGGTGCTCTAAGTTGCGAGTGGTGAAATCGCGAGGAGCAAGGATAGTCGTGGGATCCAGGTCAAGGGAGGATTGTTGGATCAGGAGCTTCATCGCGCGCATCGCGCCTTCGAAGGTTCGGAGGTTGAGAGAACCTCTTCTCGACATCAGAAGTCGCGAAGTGCCGAGAGCCGAGGCACAAGTGTGGACACGTGGTAGAACCACAAGGTGGGGCCTGCGTGGTTGACAGGCGGACACGCGTCGCTTGGGAAAAAGGAGTCAACACTCCGTTGACTTCTCGCGTCTCAGGGATTCGCGAGATACGAGCACAGGAGCTCGATGCTACAACTCGCGAAGTGGCGAGTTGCGAGAAGTGTGAAAGGAAGGTCAACCCTCGCTGACTTCCAAGTTTCGGAGGTTTGCACGGGAAGAGCATGGAGATTCAACCCTTCGACTTGTGAATTCGTAAGTTGCAACGGGATCTAGTGTTTAGCCTAGCCGGTGGTCACGCGCGGAGGGCGTTGACAGAAGGGAGCTATACCCATTTCTTGATCTCGGGTATCACGAGATTGGAAACGAGGAGTCGAGAGCTTCGACTCGCGAACTCGCGAGATGGCGAGTTGCGACAAGCGCCTTTGGGAGTAGGCCTTGGTCATAGCGTTGTGGTCGCTTGGGAGTCGTGGAGCTCGCACCTAGTGTTGTTCGCATAGGGGAACTTCCGAAGGACCTGTGGATCGATTGAATTGAGATTTCAGCAAGGAATCGAAGGAGCCACTTCGGCTCATAAAAGAAACTGAACGATCCTTAAGACCAGGAGGTTGCGCAGAGTCTCTGTCGAGGCAGAGGAGGTGTCTGCAGCCTGTACTAAGCCCCGTAGGATTTCGGGGGATTCTGTCCCTGGAGAAAAGGCAAAAAATCTATTACGCCGCAACGGGGGTGTGTGACATTAAGTATAAGATACATCATTGGAAAGATCTCAACAAACTCTACGCCAAGAAAAATAAACTTATTCCTTTTTATTATTGTCTTGAACTCCAAAATATGTTCTTTAAAGTCCAAAATTGAGGTTGAAGTTCCTTCCTTGAAATTGCCAAATTGAAGATTCAATCTATAATAGCTCCAACTAAGCCATAACTTTGTTTTTCTACTCACATAACCAGGAAGAAATATATTAATAATCCATTTTGAATCATCAATGAGAAAGCCTCACACTTGAATGATGATATTGATTATTTAATGACTAACATTATGGTTCCATTTATTAAATTATTGGATATTAAGATGTTTCTGCTATATGTTTTAATTTTTGCATTCCCCTTTATGACATTTTAAATTTTTGTTTTGTTGGATTTATAATAATAATAATATATTTTTAAGATTACTATCAAAGTAACATTAACATTGTTATTATGAATGATATAGGTAATACTACATACTATATATTTGATCATGTTAACAACAACTTATGCTCGTTTTCTTGTTTGTTGATAAGGTCTATGATAATATCAAATTAAACATAATATGAATTTCAATCATAGGTTGTGGATTTTCATAGTATATTAACAATGGTTGTAGTCTAAATGTTTTGTGAATTTGTCCTTTTCCAACCACTCAAAATAATGTGAGGGGAAATCGGTTATTTTAACATAAAATTCGACAACAATAATTTTGGATTGATGAAATTAGATATCAAATAGCAACGTTGCACAATCTAGTTGTAATAGGGGTATTCAAGGTCACTAAATCCATTTTTGCATTAAAAAGAACAATTTTATCAAATCCAAAATTACAATTATTTTTTTTAACAAGACCATGTATATTGTGTATGTTGCAGCAGCACTGGTCAACATGATAATAGAAATATATGTTAAGTGTCCAAAAAAACTATCTGGAAATTGTCCAACATTTGAAAATTATTGTTTAAGGAGACAAGGCAATCCTTCATTAAGGATTTTGGATAATTACTACTAGTATATATTCTAAAAAGAAAGTCCTAAAATCAAGTAAAATTTACAAAACATTATGCACTTTTACTGTATAAAAGCACGGTGTCTATAAACTTCCTCCTAGTTTTCTATGCTATCTAGGCAGTTATGATCCACACTCAACATTTCCATATCCTCCTAGTGCTATTACACTATCTCATCCTCTTTTACCTCCCCACATCAAACCCAATTGACAACCTAGCATTTGAATTAATTAAAGTAGTATTTCCTACCAAACTCACAATCGGTTGTCAAAGAGCAACACACTTAGCTTGTTGTTCTTCAATTTGTCTCTTTTGATCGTACATGGCTTCCAATTTGAAGACATATTCAATATTTCTAACATCTTCTTGGGAGTGCATCTTATCAATAATTGAGAAAATTGAGTTCCTATTATCAATGATATATTCCCTCKTCTTCTTAAAACTTTGTGAATGTTTGTGGTTTCATACAATGGACATCTCCTAGGATGCCCATGATCCATACTGAAAACACTACATAATACCCAGAATAACCTCTTATCCCTACCCACAACTATCATTCTAGCATACCCAGTGGTTTGATTACTTTCCGACATAACCTTAGAAAAGGATAAGAAGAGTAGAAAGCAYGAGACATGACTGACCCTTTGTAATTYTCTGCAGAGAAAACCAGAGGGCTTCTAAGGGAGCAAATGAGTTTTACACAACYAGATAAGAAAAACATGCAAAACATAACAAACCAACCAAACCACCAAGCTATGCCATGCAAACTAGAGCTAAAAGAGCTTGAGTCGTGTTGACCAACTGGAACTAAGCCACATAGACCATAATCAACAACACATGAGCCAACATAAACTTGAGCCAYATGAACTAAAGCCAAAATATAAGCCAYTAGAACCATGTGAACTAGAGCCAATGAGACACAAACCCTTCAAACCAGTARGGCTAGGGTCCCATATGTTAGATTTTCATTAGTTTCGTTAACATTAGATTTACCATARCATTTTAATCTTCTTTTAACATTCAATAATCATATACTAAAATATATAAGTAGTAGATAAACAAGCACAAGAGGACACAAAGATTTATCTTGGGAAAACCCCAAATGTGAGAAAAACCCAACCAACTTTTCTTAGAGAGAATCTTTCCAATATTCCAATACAACCATGAACAAGCTTTATTCACAAGAGCAAACCAAGAATGAAAAAACCCTGATAAAAAATACTTATCTTCTTCTTGTCTAACCCTAGCGAGGGTAGACAACTGAGCAACACCACAGAACTGGCATAAGATAGGCGCATCACTAGAGCAAGATAGCACACCACATAATTGACACAACTGGTAATTGCAACTACAACCGGCGCAAAGAAACTAGGCAACACCACACAAACTTAGCACAACTCTTTTAGAGGTAGCGCACAAGAGAGATCACCAAGAACCACCAAGAATATCCTTCCCCAAGTGGGGCGCACTCTCCAAGAGAACGAGAAACCAGAAATAGCGAAATTGTAGTTGAAACTGCCTAGTGCGCACTGCAGAAGGAGAACTGTGTGGCTGTACAAATGAACTGACCTAGACTTGTATTTATACTAATATGGGCGCCTGTTTTGGGCCGACTTCTTATTCCGGGTCTTTATTATTTATGTGGACCGACTTCTCTTCCTGGAAATTATATTTCCACTTTATTATTATTTCATGTGTGTCGACTTCTCTTCTTTGGTCTTCTATTTTACTTTATTCTTTTCCGAAGTATTCTTCAACTGTTCAATGGTCTTCCTTTGACTTCTTGGAATCTTCTTCTTCTTTAGGAAAAGTTATCTAGGAGGAAAATATCTCCCGCAGCTACCAAAACATCAACACCATAAAGGTAATCTAAGAGAACTAGAGACCAATTCAGAGTCCCAATTTGAACTAGGGAAAACAAAACCAAGAGCAATATGCCTAGAAACCACCCAAAATCCTTGAACTTCAATCTTGAAATGAAATCCATTATCCCACCTACAATAAGACTCAACCTTCGAAGTAACTGATGAGGATGCTCCCTCATTAATCTCTGAGTGTGTGGGGGTATTGCAGGTCGATTACTTCTTGGTTGCTATGAATTGTAATTAGCCCTCCCATGCAAATTAACATGCCAATTGTCCCCCATGCAAGTTTGCTTCGTAACTATGGATTAATGCTCAGGGGATGGGTTAGAATGCTTCCCCACTTTTTGTTCTTAGACTGCCATAGTCTAGGAGAATGGCCTTGTTGGCCAGACAGTTTGCCTTTTGATTGGGATTCCTTAGGATGTGCAAGAACTCAACAATTTCAAACTTGGTGACTTCCTTTTTGATTCTCCTTATAGTTCTTATAAGCTTTTCATCACTCAGAAATGAGGATCTTAGCATCAATTTGATGATTAATATCAAGTCCCCTATTACAATAATCCTTTTGATATGGTTTTCATCAATAATTCTCAACCCTTGGAATAAAACTAATGCCTTTGCTTGGTTGTTTGAAGCCCTACCCAATCCCCATTCAAATGTGTTTTCATGGTTTCCTTCGAGATCAAGGATGATCCCCTCTGCACCTGCCACCCTCAAAATTACAATTTTGACAAAAATTATATGACTAGATTTTGATGATGACAAAACAAAAAAGTTCAAATTCATAAAACATTTAACTTCTTCTTAGCAACATGTATAGTTTTTGGGTTCATTACATATTATGTTTTTAATCAATGCATTAAGATGAAACTCTTCAATTTTTTTTCCAAGAAAAACACATTGAGGAAAAACTCTTCAAGTACTTCCCGGTAATCTATGAATGATAAATAGGTTAAACCAACTGAAAGAATCAAAAGAGTGGGTAACTTCTTTAACTTAGAAGAAAAAATTTCACACCTAACTCATAATCATTTGAACTAACCCTCAAAACTAATTAAACTCTTTAACTATCATCAAAATTGTTTTTTAATTTTTATATTTTTTTTATAAGATTGAAAAATTCAACCAAAACATATTGATTAAAACATAACACACTTAACCCATAAAAACTATACACAATAAAATCCAATGTTTTATCAAATGAGAAAAAGTATGTTAAAGGTGAGTTTGAGTTGGCTTGAGGGTTGGAATTTGTAATGCAAGAGACCCGTCAAATATACCGGTCTAAACCAATTTATCAAACTTATTTCACATTTTAACTAAGTTTTGTGATGGGCTGTGAATATTGTCACTGTATTTGATGGGTGATGGGTAAATTGCCTTGTGCGAAAAATTTACCTGCAAAATTCCATCAATTATGATCCACAATAAATTGATAGGAATTCATTATAATTATAAATTTGATTTTTAATGTTTAATATATTTTTTATTAAATTTTTAAAAATCATATAATTTTTTATTTAATTTTAATTATAAATAAATATTAAAAAAAAACAAGAATGAAATAATGGAATAATAGTTATCATGCAATTTTTAGTTGAAACAATTGATTCCTAAAATTGAAACAATTAGTTCCTAAAAATAAAATAGATTCTAACACTAAAAAACAACCTATACCTTATGAATACAAATCAGCCACCAAGTAAATGAGATATCATGAGTCAGCAACATAGTCAAGGTGAGAAAATAAATTCAAAAAGCAAGGAGCCTTCCTATGAAATTGAATACAAACCATGCATACCATAATCTTCACAGAATATTTTGTGATGATTAGGGTAAGGTGAACTCAATCAAAGTTTCATTAAAATCATTGACCAAGTACACCATTTCTTAATTATGATATTTAGTCTCTTCCTTCTTTTAAACATTCAAAGGACTGCCATTTCAACAAACCAAACAGGGTCCATGACATTGTCAGTTATGCTCAACTATAGATAGAGGTTCGTTAGAATACTGTGCAACTGATGTGCCATCTGGTCCAGATATCTGATTGGTACGACCAGTATCTGCAATATCATTTGGTTTGTGAAAAAGGCAATCAAAAGTGCACAGGGTGACAGCTCCCCTGGAACCATCCCTGCACACATAAAAGTAATGGAATATTTTGCATTTGCCCGGGGAGACTTCCTATTCTTGCAACCAGCAAGCCAAGGACAGTCCAGTTCAAACCAGATCCATGAGCATGACTAATATAATCTATCTTTTATGAAAATATATTGATACTCTGATAACTAAGATAATATATTTTATAGGACACAGGCCACATGAAATGATTAGGACAGATTTTGTATATATAGGCAAGAAATACATGAATTGTACTGGCGGCTTAAGGTGTGAATCATATCATTGATATGATGATAGCATGACAGAAGAAGACAAATTTGAATATATTTTGACACATGACAAACTTTTTCCAAATTGTAATTTCACACTGGGTTTGATAAGCTGGTTACAAAATGCTCCTTTTATAGTAGTGGTATCACTTTCTCATCGTTGCTGGATTTGTTTTTCTAGATAATGGTAAGAGACTGATATACACAGATTTTCTGAAAATATACAGCTTTATACCACTGTTATAGGTTGTAGTTTTGTTATTAATATAAAATATTATTCAAAGATATTTTAAGTTTCATATAAATGGTTATAATTGTACTTGTGTTATTAATATAAATGGTAATAAATACCACTGTTGTTATAGGTTGTAGTTTTGTTATTAATATAAAATATTATTCAAAGATTTTTTAAGTTTCATATAAATGGTTATAATTGTAGTTGTGTTATTAATATAAATGGTTATAAGTAGTTGTGTTATTAATATTCTTTTAAACATTCAAACCTCCCCACACTCTTAATTGTCAAACCTCCCCCACACTCTTAATTGTAGTTGTGTTATTAATAATTTTTTAAAAATTCAAACCGCCCCACACCCTTAAAACATGGTAGAGCTCTTTAAAGGAATCAGACCATCAGTTAAAGGTCATAACCAAAAATTAGAAGTGGTTAAAAGATTTTATTATATTCTGTAAGATCGTTTGAAATTGTCAAAGTCTTATTATAATGATTTTGATGTCTAATTTTTTTCTCAAATTCCTATTAAAATAGATTTGGGAAAAATAAGTAACATAAATATCCCTTATCACTCGCTCCACTTGAAACTTTTTATCCTGTATGCTATTTTTCACTTAAAAAAAATCTAACTAAGACAATTAGTTCTCTAAAGTTTGAGCAAATTTGTGAGAATAAGTCGTTTCTACCTACCATTTGTTGTTTAAAATTTGCATTTTTCGAATCTGATAGGGTTTTTAAACCACTGATTAATTTTAAAAATGATGATTTGTTTGTAAATACGAAGCTAAACTAAGAGGCATTTACCATTAAACTAATGATGATGATTGCGAAACTTTATCAACAGAGAGTTAAGTTGAACCCTTCACTTCGTAATCTCAAAATCAAATAAGTTGCCAGCTTGCTGCCCTTTCTTTGTCCTTTTCATTTAAGCCATGTGGCGCTAACACCTCGGGATTCGACATTAATTTTGTTCGATAGTTTATAAGCTTGATTGATTGCCCAACTGGACATTTTTTTGTTTTTGTATATATTCATAAAATATATACCCTCCAATCCCACTTTGGTTGTGTATAAACCCCACCCTCCTCTCGGACACCTTTGTGTCTGATTCACAAGAGATTTTGATTGATGGTACAACAGACAAAACCCACCAAGCAAGAACCAGCTGAACTGCACTCCCTAGTATATTCCATCCCCTGGTATATACACACACCTTGCTTGCTTGCTTTGACCGTGAAACAGAAAGAAACCAAACTACTGTTCAGCTCAACATTAAATTCGAGTCTTAAGGCCTAATGGGTTGTATTTAAGGTGTTGTTATGGCTCTGAGAATGAAGTGTTGTGTCATTGTCTGAGAATGCTGGGGAGTTAGTGGGTTTCAAGTGAGAGAGGCCCAAATGAAGGAATCCAGCTCTCACGACGCCCATTCCCGTGAAGGGGAGCAGAAGCAGCTGAAGCCCAAGTCCAGTGCAAGCGAGAAGGAGAAGACCAAGTTGAGAGAGCGGCACAGGAGGTCCATCACTACCAAGATTTTCAATGGTTTGAGGAAATATGGGGGGTACAATCTTCCTCCCAGGGCTGATATCAATGATGTTTTGAGGGCTCTCGCTAATGAAGCGGGATGGATTGTTGAGCCTGATGGCACCACTTACAGAGCGCAGGTAGGGAGAGATCCTAGTTGATGTTTGACCCTGAATTTGTGTTTTGCCTGTTGGTATTGGTCCTGATTTGGTGTAGAGGATACATAGCTTGAATGAGTGAGTTGTTGGGGATTGTGCATAGGATGTGAGTTTAATGAATGGTTTTGAGGATTGTGCATAGGATGTGAGTTTAATGAATGGTTTTGACTGTGATTTGGGTAATGTGGGTGTTTGGTTCAATGGATTTTATGGGATGAATGTATGGTTTTGACTGTTATGTGGGTTGGCGGGTCTGTGCCAATAAAGGGGCAATGCATGATTTGCTGTGATTCATATGCTGATGAAGAATGCGGTTCTCTGTTTTTAGTTATGGAATGGATCAATGGTTAGGTCATAGAATGAATTAATGGATGATTTTGGCTTTGATGCATATGTTCATGGAGAATGTCCGTTTTCAGTCCGTGGTCATAGAATGAATGAATGCTGATTTTGTCTGTGATATGCGTGTTCACAGAGAATGCTAGTTCTCAGTCTGTGCTCATAGGATGAATTGATGTATGAGGCTGTGATGTATGTGTTTATGGAGAATACTGGTACTCAGTCTGGTCATAGAATGAATTAATGGATGAGCTTGACTCATGTAGGTGTTTATGGAGAATGTTGGTTCTCAGTCTGAGGTCATAGATTAAATCAATGGATGATTTTAGCTGTGATGTCTATGTTTATGGAGAATGTTGGTTCTCATTGTGTGGTCATAGTATGAATTAATGGAGGAGTTTGACTGTGATTTCTGTATTCATGGAGAATGTTGGGTCTCAGTTTTTCGTCATAGAATGAACGCATGTATGAGAATAACTGTCATGTCTGTGTTCATGGAGAATGTTGGTTATCATGAGGTCATGGAATGAAATATTTGATATTTTTGGCTGTGATGTATGTGTTCACGGAGATTGCTAGATCTCAGACTGTGGTCATAGAATGGATCAGTGGATGAGTTGACTGTGATATATGTCTTCGTAGGGAATGTTGGTTCTCTGTACTTGGTCATAAAATGAATTCATGGATATTTTTGGCTGTGATGTGTGTTTATGGAGATTGTGGATTCTGGGTCTGTGGTACTGTTATAGAATTCATTAGTGGGCTTGGACTATGATTTTTATTCTCAGGAAGGATGCATTAGTAGATGTTTTATTGTGATTGACCTGCTATGGAACAATGCAGGTTCTCTGTTTATAGTCATAGAATGAATGAAGCCAAGGTTTTCGTTGTCATTTGTGCTAGAGAAGAACATTGGCTGTTCCTATGACTGTAGAATATCAAAATGACTGTTTTTTAATTGGGATTCATAGATAGGAACTATGTGGAATCTTGATTTATGGTGTTAGTATGAAGGAGTGTGTTTTTGGCTATTGTTACAGACAGGATGAATGTGGGGTTTCAGTTTTTGCTCATGAAATGCATGAAAGGAGTTTTGGATTTGTTGGCTGTGATTTATGCTCAAGAAAGAATGCAGGCGCATGGTTTTGGTTATTGAATGTGTGATAATTGCTTTTCAACTGGGTTTACACATAGGAAGAATGTGGGTTCTTGGTTTATGATAATTTTAAAAACATGTGGGTGTTTTCTAATTGTGATATGTACATAGGAAGAATGCTGGTTCTTGGTTGATGGCTTTAGAATGAATGAACTGCTGGCTTTTGACTGTGACTTACTGATGGGCAAATAATGCAACTTCTCAATTTATGCTTATTGGCTGAATATATGAATATCTTTTCTATAATTCACAATAAAAAAAGATGTCGGTTCTTGGTTTATTATTAAGAAATGTTGAGATAAATGGTTTTGCCCTTGTCTCTGTGTTCATAGAATATGCATGAAATTTTGACATAAAACAATAGTGTTGTCTGATTTATGCTCAGGAAGAATGTTAGTTCCATAGATAGTTTGTTTTACACCCTCGGGAGGAAGGTGGGTCTCAGTTTTGGCCCTTTTTTAATCCATGTTACTATAAATTGTAATTCATGGTCTACATGATTGTTTTTGTCTCAGCAACTATAGAGAATGCATAACTTCTGAATAAAATGAACGGGTTTTGTTGTGATTTACAAACAGTGTCTGCACGCATTTATGGATATACTTTGTATTGGAAGAGGGTTTGCACCTGCTTATAGTTAATAGGATGTATTGATAGATTGTTTGATTGTTTTCTTTACACTCAGAAGACTGAGGGTTTTCGGGGTATGGTTATAGAATAGACTGTGATGAATGATGAATGTTTGGGATGCGAGTGACTCTCAAGAAGGGTGTGGTTCTCCGTGACTAAATGATTTGTTGCACATATATCTCTAAAGGATGAATAAACTGACTTAAATCAATGGTTTTGACCATGCTTTGTTCTGCAGTCATGGTTATAGATTAAATTAATGGCTAGTTTGACTGTGATTTATATACTCAGGAAGAATGTGGGTTCTCAGTCTTAATGTAAGAGAATGGAAGAGTGGATGCTTTGACTATTATTGCTTAGTGAGAAAGTGGTTTCTTGGTGTATTGTCAGAACAAGAATTATTTGATATTTTGACTGTTATGCTAGGGAAGATTTGGGTTCTCGAGGTTTTGACTGTGAGGTATATTTTAAGAAAGAATATGTTTTGTTTGGATTATGGTGATTGAATGAATGGAAGGATGTTTTGACTGTGATCTATGCTTAAAGAGGCATTGAATTCCGACTTTACGGATATAGAATGCATGGGTGATTAATTTTGGACTCTTTTAAACATGAAGAATGCGGGTTCTCAATTTATACTTTTACAACACAAGAGTGATTGGTTTATATTTGAGGTTTCACCTAGGAAGAATGTTTGTTGTCTGTCTATGTTTAGTGGATAGACAAATGAATTACCATGCTTTATGAAGGGTACTAATGTGGGTTCAATACTTATGTCGGTATATTGAAAGTTTTTGATTCAGTTTTAACTTTTACCAGACAGATAAGATGTGAGTTCTCTGTTTTTATTCGGGAAACAGATCAATGAATGGTCTTGACTGTCTTCTATGTGAAGAAAGAGCCTTTTTTTAATGTTCAGATAATATATTTTGTTTTCTTTTGTGTATTTTATGCAGGATAATTTGGATTCTTTTCTATGATTATTGTGAAAATGAATGCCTGGTTTTGTGCACAGATTAACTTTGGAGCTTCATGTCTCTTTTTTACATGTTCTGGAGATGAACTGGCAGTCCTTTCGGCAGTGATTTTTGCACACAGAAGTGCTGTGGGCTCTTTGGTTTTATTTAGATGTGATTGAATGAGTTTGCCTGGATTTGCACTGAGAGTGATCTTTTTCTTGTGTTTTAATTAAGTAAATGAATGATCATCTTTGGCTATGATTTGCTACAAGGAAAACTGGTTTCTGTGTTTTATGTTTGGGAATGAATACATGGTTTTGATTGTGAGTTCTTTGTTTTTAATCAGGGAAGAAAGAGCCATTTATGCCAAGAAAGAGCCATTATTTTAATGTTCAGATAATATATTTTATTCTATTTTGTGTATTGTATGCAGGATAATTTGGATTATTTTCTATGTTTATTGTGAAAATGAATCTCTGGTTTTGTGCACGAATTAAACTCGGGAGGTTCATGGTTCTTCTTTACATGTTCTGGAGATGAACTGGTAGTCCTTTCGGCAATCATTTTGCACATGAGTGTTGTGGGCTCTTTTGGTTTTACTTCAAAGATGTGGTTGAATGAGTTTGCGTGGATTTGAACTGACAGTGATATTTTTCTTGTGTTTATATTAAGTGAATGAATGAATATGTTTGGCTATGATTTGCTACAACGAAAACTGGCTTCTGTGTTTTATGTTTAGGAATGAACAGTGATTTAATTTTGGGCAGAAACTGGAAGTTTTGTAAATATGTTTCGAGAAGCCTAAAAAATAATATTTTTGGGTGTCATATTCAATGAATTAATAAAAGAATGAATTTAACCGTGATTTATTCTGCAAAAGAATGCAAATTCTGGTTTCTTAGTTTTAATTATAGTTTGGTGATCTAGCGGACGGATGGATTTGTCCTGATTCACTCTCTAGAAGACTGCATTCTGTGTTCGTGCTCAGAAGATGGATGTATTTTGTGGGTTGAACCTCTGGAGGAATGTGGGTTGCCATATTTATGTTGGGAAAGGAACTACTATATTTTTTGATTTATGCTTACATTCTTGATTCAATGTTGAATCGCTGGAGGAATGCGGGTTGCCATGTGTATGTTCAGAAGGAACTACCATATCTTTTGACTTTATGCTTACATTCTTGAATTAATGCAGCTTCTTTGTCTGATGCTTGGGGAATTTATCCATCACTTGGTTTGCCTGCAATTGATACACAGGAAATCTGGGTTTGTGTTATGTTGAGGACTTTTTGGTTTTATTTAGTTTATTTTCAGAAGCATACGAGTCCAGTGTTTCATTTCCAGTAAACAAATTGATGAATCATTGACCATGATTATGGCATTAATGCGGTTTCATGTTCTTGTTCAGGGAATGCCCCAGACATCAGGGAATCACAGTATGCCTCCTCTGCAGCAAACTACTGTTATGAAAACCTCGTTGACACCTACAAGTAGCTTTGGTGGAGGAGCTAGTATGGGAGGCTTCAATTGCCCAATCCCTGGAATAATTACTGAAAATATTGACATGACAGGTGGAGATTGTTCAACCACAGCTTCTCCACGTCACATGGGAATACAGCAGCCCTCAAACAATTCATCTCTTTCCCTTCTGCCGAGCTCAGGTCTCTCTTCTCCATTTGCATCTCCGGCCTCCAGTGATGGAGCTCAAGGGCAACTGGCTACCAGTTTCTTTCCTGGAATGACAGGAGGGTATCTACCTACAAGTGGAAGAGAAAGAGAAGTGTCTTTGATGAAAGACGATGTTTCTGCATATTTCAGTGCTGATACACTTGAAGCTAGGGAGTTTATGACAAGCAGGGATACACTTGAAGCTAGGGAGTTCATGACAAGCAGGGATACATTGGAATCTAGGGAGTTTCTGATTGGCAGGAATAACATTATCCCTAATTCAAATATTCTCAATTATGCCAATTTATCAGGTGTAAGATATGGGATGAGAAGTACATTACCTTCTATCATGATGCTTTCTAACCAGCACCCTTTCCTGCAGGAAGCTCGAGCTTCAAATCAGAATACACCTATTGGCTCCCCACAGCGTCATGGTGGAGCTGGTTGATCTGGTTTTCTTGTAGTGAAAACTGTCTTATTTTTTCCTAATGCCGACTAGTGCCCTCACCTGCTAATTTTGCTATTGACCTAGATCACCTGGTTTGTTTTGTCAGTTTCCTTGGCAATTTTTTGCATACATGCCCCAAGGTTTCCTTCTCAGGTTTTCTTTGTCCTGGTAGAATTACTGCATGACATGATGACTTACCTGGTTCTTTCTCCCAACTTTTTGACGAGTACAAGGAATACCACTTTTACCTTTTTGATTTCCTGTATTTTAAGCTTGCTATGTAGTAATAGTCAACTAGTCAACTGTGTCTCAGAACCTTCTTACTACTAAATTTCAAAGTTCATATTAATTGCAGGATTTGATTCTCCAACCACTCGTTTAGTTCAAAAAAATGGCTGAACTGAAATGTCCAGGATTGATATTTTATTGGACAACTGCTCATGAATGAGCACTGGTATAGAGGCAAGAGCTTAACATGTTCTAACTTTTGTAAAAATGACAACTTGGACAATAGATTTGAAATACAATGATATTTCAAGGCTCTTTTATCTGAAGATGCCATTCTTTTCTTCGTTCCTGTTATAGACTGTTGAGGAAATACTTTTTCCTATATAAGATTACTATTTTGTGCAAGAACATTTGTGAACTTTTTGAATCTCTTGGTTCAGTTGAACTTTTCATTCTTTCCTTACTGTTGGTCCCGTGCTATGGTTTGCCGCATCTTATCTGGTAGTTTCTTATTGATTTGACTTATTTCAGATTTGGCTAGATTCTATGTGGCAAAAGTAGATCCGCTGACGGTAAGTTATGGACCTAGTGTAAAGGCATTGTTGCAAATGATAAAAATTACTGGGTACTATGGTAAATAGTAAATAGTCACCTTTGAAATAAATCTGTTCAAATTGGTTACACATTTCTTCTCTCTTGAAGTTGGAGGATTTGTTTGGTTTAAATGTTTGTGATTAACTTGGTTGCAAGTGAGCCCTTCCCCAATACGGGGATATTACAATGGAATATAACAGGTTTACAACCCTTGAAAGAATCCCTTAGCTAAGAGGCTGCGACTGGGGAAACCTACTCAGGGCTTGCACCTAGCCCGATCTCCAAGGAGGCCTTCCTACGTAGGTGAGGAAGCTCGCTTGCACAGGTGAGACGGCCTACAAGCGAAACATGCTTTAAGTAACACGTCTTTGAGGGGCTACGTTTCTTTTTATCTGGAAGTGCTGTGCGGCATAATAAGAACTTTCTTCGCCTTAGAAGCTAGCACTGTGAAGGGTATCTATTTTGTGAAATTAGTTTGGGATTTGCACCACAAGGGCACGATTCTGTAACAATGTGCCATTCAGAAAAGGCAAGCCACAGTGAGAACCATGAACCAATCAACCAAGTCCTCATAACCTTACCTATCTTTAATCATGAACCATGAACCTTATTTCATGAACTTTATTTTGTATTGAACTTGGTTGAAATTTTGCATAGTTGAAAGTGATCCATGTTTCAAAGATTAGAGAGAGAATGTAAAGTCATTGATATAGGTGGGTAGGTTTAATGGTTAAGAACATGTGTTTTCTTTTATGAGTTTACAGGTTTAAATCTAAAGGGGTAGGGTATGCACATTTCCATAGACTTTATTAGTTAAATAGGGGTTCCTTATTTCACAAACAAGGGGTCTCATACATCAATTTGATGTTTGGCTTGGCTATGATCTTAAAATTACCATTTTGATTCAAATAAGATAAACAAGATAGAATCATTAACCTAAAATGAGTGTCATTGAAAGACTGTTTTGACCTATTTTCCACAATTTTGCATATCAAGTCATCAAAATAATAGTTATCATAGTTAAAAGAACTAGATTGGAACTAGATTATGCTTATTAAATTTAAATTAATGAAAAATAATTAAAAAATAGTTTTAACATAAGTAGAATAAAGTCCAAGAAGACAAACCGGTAAAATCACTAACCTTATTGGAAAGTTTGTTTAAACTTTTTTTAACAATTTTGCGTATCACTCCATCATTTCATAAACTTTTTTTAACAATTTTGCCTACGTCATTTCATTGGATTGAAGACCTAGACCTAGTTAGGTTAAAAAATGCAGGTCAACATAAGGCTTTGGAATGGTTTGCTTTGGTGGTGGATAAAATAAGTGACTACATTATTTCGGCTTTGGAATGGTTTGCTTTGGTGGTGGATAAAATAAGTGACTACATTATTTCATTGGATTGAAGACCTATACCTAGTTAGGTTAAAAAATGTAATGTAGGTCAACATAAGGCTTTGGAATGGTTTGTTTTGGGGGTGGATAAAATAAGTGTTGGATGGTTTCCATTTGYTGGTGATGTTTTTTTTATATAATTTTTGTATATAAAATGTTTGGGATTTTTAAAATGGTTGTACAATATGTGTAATAGTAGTTGGGTTATGATTTGGGAACAAGTTGAAGTTTTTTCAATGAAAAGAATTTTTAAATTGTRTTTATAAATTGCAAGGTTTTTCAATGAAAATTGAATTTTTAAATTATGTGTTTATTGTTTATRCTAACAAAGTACAAAGTTTTCTGTAAATGAAATTAAGTGTTAGTTTTAAATAATTAAAAAAAAATACATTTATATTATCTATAATTACTTAATTGCAGAGCCATACACTTCTTTTAGTAAGTGAGCTTATGATCAACTAAAGTTGAAGTGTTTGCAATGAAACTTGAGATTTAAAATTGTGTGCTTGCTTTTTGTGTTAACAAAGTTTTTTTTATGTGAATCAGGCTAATTATGAGTTTTAAATAATTTAAAAAAAATACTTATATTTAAATCAAAATAATTTGATTGTAATGTGATTTTGTATAATTTTTATATTTTTATTAGTTAAAATAAATCAATTTTATTATAAAAATAGATTTGCTTGAGTAATTTTCATTTATGATTTTATAAAAGTTAGTAAACAACCTTCTATTGATTTAATATAGAACTTCCTCTTGTAATGTAATATAATTTATGTTTTAGTATATTACTTTCTTTTACAATGTAATACATTTAATGTTTTATTATCTTCTTTTTTGCAATGTGATATAATCTATGTTTATACATCTCTTGAGATTAAGAAGATACATAAAATCTAATTTTAAGGAAAGTTATTATTAACAATGTAATAGACGTTATGTTTCATTATTTTTTTTTGCAATGTGATATAATCTATGTTTATACATCTCTTGAGATTAAGAAGATACATAAAATCTAATTTTAAGGAAAGTTATAATTAACAACTTTTATAGAGTTAATGGATTATTTGTTATTACTATGTAATAAAATTTATGTTTTATTCATCTCTTAAGATAAAATGATAAAATGATATTGAAAATCTAGTTTTAAGGATTATTGCTTAATTGTAATGTAATTTGGCTCTTTAATAGATAAGTATTTCGTTATTAGTTTTTTAGCTTCTTATTCA
>JASDQU010739345.1:104455-122437 GCA_032191745.1 Picea mariana | reverse complement strand
TATATATATATATATATATATATATATATATATATATATATATATATATAATTTTATAATTCATTAAATTAATACAATTTGGTATCAAAGCTTTATGAACTAAAGCCTAGAAAACTCAAGTAAGGTTTTTCCAAAAAATTTAGTGGTGAGGTTGCAATTTGTTGAAAGTAAAATGTAGAAAAAAAATTGTATTTTTAATTTCAAACCAATAACTCAAAGTTGGACTCAAAACACTAAAGATATTTAAATTCCTTTCAATCCATTTTGAATTTCAAGCCTTTGAATCAAAAGATAACTCATTTGTTATTCATCTTGTTGGTGCTCATTTAAGAAGGCAATACAACAAACAAACTAATATGCCAAAAAAATTGTGGTCCTTAAGAGAAGGTTGAAAAGGTTGAAAGAATCTCAGAAGAATTAAATGAGTCGTCTACTACCAGAGCATAAAGGAGGGGGGTCTTGGGGTTATTGACAGCCAAGAAAGGTGCAACCTTATTTGCCAAATGGATTATCAAAGGCGTCTAGGGCTATGATAGTTGAAAAAAAATAGCGAGAGACATGACCATGGCTCTCCCATGCTTTTGTTTTCAATGCAATCAACTCCCTAACTTAAATTAAAGTTGGAGGGTTCTCAACAAAAAATGTTTAAGACAAACATAAATTTTATTGTTTAAGACCTTTGGCTTAAATCCAAAACACTCAACAAGAGAGAGCTCCATGCTCTAGCTTGCTTGTGTGATTACCAAAAAAATTACATGATGTATTGGGAATATCCTAAATAGAAATAGAACCTTAAGCTTGATTACAATTTTTTTTAAAGGATTTCTAAACTTTTACATGAAGAAATATACTTGAGATTGAGAAAAAAAGACAATTAAACTTAGTGGTGGAATTGGTCTAGAAGTTTTCCTAGCCTCTTTTGTCAATTTTGGTAGCTCATGTTTGTAGTTGTTTTGAGGGCAGATATTATCTAATAAGAAGACTCAATAACAGATGGAAATACATTTGGGTACCTCCAAGATGGTTTGCAAGGTTTGCGACTCTCTAGAAAGCTCCTTTGGAGCCTAAAGAACTTTGTTTTCTTGGTCTTTCATTCACTTGGATGGTATCTTTCTTGGTTTGGTCTTTGATTCACTCAGGTTTTACAACTACATAAAGACTCATCAAAATGAAAATGAAGGTTTAATCCTAGCTAAGTTTGCTTGGTTCTTAGGTATCCATTCTTGCCATGCCCCCTTGTATGCTCAATTAAATTGATCAACAATAATATCAGGGGATACCATGTCATGGCTTGTTGCCTTCGATATTTTGTAACAACCATTGAGATTGGAAGGTCTTACTACATATGGATGCAGTGCAACAATGTTATCTTCAATGGATAAATTACTCAACGTCTTTAAATAAATATTTTACAAAATGATGTAATGTAATCTTTCTTTCTACAAGTTTGTGTGAAGATTGAAAAAGTTCATTCATATTTTAATAATATAATAGATGGGCCACCCTTTGCACCTCCACCCCCTAACAACAAGAAGCAATGCGTGGAAAACACCATAATTGGGCAATAGGGGGCAAATCCTAGAGCATATATTCCAACGATAGAACATCTTTCCTGTAAATAAGAGGATAGGAGATAACAATCGACAATCAACGATTGGGAATCCCCAGTTCCATAACATAGATGGTTGGGCCGGGGAAAACTTTAAGGATGTTATATTTATCATAGAGGTTATAAAGAGGCAAATATTGTATTCAATGTCCAATTTAAGGTAGGCGAGTCATTCCATTTTTTCATGGAAAGTATACTAACCTTGCGAATAATTCCTTATTGAAAAAAGTCACTAGGCAATTTTTTTCTAATTAAATAATTTACGTTGGATGAATATTTATGACAAGTGTTTCTTGTGTTGTGTAAGTATTGTTGCACTCATTTTTCTTAGTGTTATATCTAATATGCATATTCTATTGTAGTTTACTTATTATTTGCGTTTTTTTCGTTGTAGTCTTACATGGGCACATTTCGATGGAAAATATTAAGACAAGATTGGACACCCATGGACATTGCTATGAATAATATTACGAAATAATCAATTTAAAAAAAAAAAAAAAACCCAGTGCAACTCCCAATTGAAGGGTTAATGGAAACATATTGTCATGGTGAATTTACGCATGAATAGCGATGAAGATAATAATTTATGTTTACAAGAAGTTCATTATGAAACAAGGGCATCAAAACATATATTAAATGATTAATCATGTTCTCCTTACCTACTCTATAGGGAAATATTTATAGATAATTAAAAATGTAAAAGTTTCTTGCAAAACAATAATTCTTGGAACCTTGAAAAATAGTGATTTATTGTGACTATTTTGACTACAACATACATTTCCTTATTTTGAAGCTTAGTTAGTTTCATTGGTGTGGTGAGAAACACCCTAAAATTGTCAATTTGTTGATCACATTACCCTTATAAAGGTAATAACCAAAGGCTCAAATATGTAGAGTTAGCTGAAAGTAAATAAATGAAAGGAAAGGAAAATAAATATGTAATTATATTAAAGGACAAAAAATAGCCACAAATATGACATAAATCCAATTTGAAGTATTAAAAGGAAGGTGACACCACTTTATGATATCATAGTTTTGAGTTTGAAATAAAATCAAGTTTCATCATATTGCACTCTAAATATAATCATATATGGAAGCATAATAAAACACACCAAATACGCGTAGAAAATCTAGTTTACAACCCTATCTTTTTATGTGTTAATTTTTTCAATTCTTAAAAAGAAGTAGAATAAGACTTAAGAGTGATAAAATTCCACCCAAGAGACATTAAGTGTACATTATGCAATTCAAGAAAATCTAAGAAACATACTCGGTTACAACATATTAATTTGAACTCCTCGGATGGGGTGTTAGGAACACATGAGGCTCTACTTGGAGAACCATGCGAACATGTGTCATGCTTGTAGACTAGACATCAGGTGGCTCTGTGGGTTGGCATGTCAACTCACATGATTTCGACGTATGAGCCAAACGCGGAGGAATGTGCGAGAGTTTTTGTGAATTAAGGCTTGCACCAACGATGTAAACTCCATCTCCCTTGTTTCATAACTCCATCCCGTTTCAAAATTTATCACTCCTACGAGTGGAATGTCTAAGCTATTGTTCAATATTATGGCTCTGGGAGGAGAGCTCTTATTACCAACATAATTTTCAGGGGTGGATTCGCTGCGACTCCGAGGATTATTAGTATGATAAAGGTGGAAACCTCGCCTCCCCACTAGAGAGGCTTTACTTGGAATCTTTGTGTGGCCTGATAATTCTTCTAGGCTTCATCCAATATTTAGCTAGACTCTGCCATTTCTTTTGTAGCAATGTCGTTGAGCCGTGGATATAACAATGGTTATTGTCGAGGTAGAAGGACCCTCCCCAACCCCTCCACTTCTCACGATTCTAGTCTTGAATCGAGCAATCTATGGGTGCAGCTTGAAGCTAGAGCTACTGCACATGAATACCAAGAAAAAATTCCTCATCATATCTAGGAGGAGATAGATAATGTCGAAGAAGAAGTCCTCTTAGAGAGAGGCAACATCCATTAGTGGGAAATAGATGCTAAAATGATACATTGGGTACTTGATTCGGGAAGCTCTAGAGCGAGGGATACCAAATACTGGAGAACGATGGACCTATATTGGTATATTAAAACCTTTGTGGGAAAGGTTCTACAAGATAAAGATGCGGACCGTGAGGAGATTCTCATCCAACTGGCTGAGATGAAGAAACAACTTCAGGAAATCAATGTCGTCCTCTCATCTTGCACCCAACATAACGATGCTCCAGTTAATGGCAACCCTGTGGCTTTGTTGATATTATGGTAGTTGCGGGAGGTATTAACCTCTACATGTAACCTTTGACAAGACTAGAATATTTCAGAAAGCAAGAGAAACCCTAAACAAATGTGTAGAAACTCTAGAAGACATGTCAGCTCAATAAAATAATTAATATTTAAGAGTTAACCACTAAAATAAGAAGTCAGCTTGGATAGGTGACAAAGAGCACTATAAATAAGAGGGTGTTAGAACTCATTTTTCATTCACACTCTCACAACTACATAAAGACTAGTAGTGCACAAGTTTGGAGAGGGAGTGCAATTGCAGCTATTGCAACATGGATTTTGGTCTTTGGTTATGGTTTGGATTTTCTGTTTGGTATGATAGCCTTGGAGAGAGATACACTACCTTGGTTGGCTATTGGTTTTAATATCTCCTTTCGGAATTATTCTTTCTGTCAAGGTTAAAGGTGCTCGGGGGTGGCTGTGTGCCTATGGTTGGGTGACAATATTGCTATATGTCTATGCAAAAATGAGCATGTCTCTTTTATTCTAATAGGTTATGGGTCCACACTATCTTCAGACAGTCTAACCATTGGAAGATAGATTGGTAAGTTGTTCGTTAAGCTCGTTGTGGCATCAGTTACAATTGCGGTTAGATTTTTTTAATTATGCAACTGCAACAAACCCTAACTCTTGTGTTTGGGCACTTATGATGAAATGTTTGACCTAATTCCTTGACATCCTAGTGCGCCCTATCCTAGCGCACCTCTTGGTATTCTTAGCTAGCAAAAACATCAGGTTTGAATTTTTGGTCAAAGTCAAAGGTTAACTTTTGGTCAAATTGATTTTGTGATCAAAGTTGTAATTGTTAGAGTTTCTATCTTGTTCTAATCATTGAATCTAATCTCTTCTTGTCAAGATGTTATCTTGTTTTAGATTGGAAGACAAGTTGGACAATGCTACAAGGTTTCAAAGGTATGCACTTGTATATGCTATCCAAGTTATATCATATAGAAAAACATGAGCGTGTTTACAGGGAAACCATTAGAGACCTTGTCCAAGCTGAAATCTTGGATTCAATACATTCAGAGGAACAAGCGCACCCTCCATAGGAGTTGAGGCTTTGGGTTCCAGGTTTGATTAAATTGTTAAGCTTCAAATTTGTATATATCAAGGGAGTCTTTGAAAGGTTCTATTATTTCTAGGTGCAATGAATACTTGACTGCATATGAATACTATTGATATAGATGCTTATTATACTTGTTCGCAAGATGAACTAACATCTCCTCTAGATAGATATTTCTTGTTTTCTCTTATTGTTCTTGTTCTGGGTAGGTACCCTTGTGAAATATGTTTGAAGAACAATCCTTGCAGAAGCTGTCATAGAAGAAGTTTATAAGGATGAAACAACTTCCATATGGGTAGCAATCAAAACAGATAGAAACAAAAGAGACTCATAGGAGTCAGACTCGAAGGATGTCAGGAATCAAAAGGAAACTAGAACATTCTTATGACATTTTGCAGAAAGCAAAGAGAGATGCAGCAAACTGAAGCATGGACTCTCTCGGATGGAGGGAGATGATAACATAATTACAAAAGAAGAGCATGCATATTGCTCATTCATGCATAAAGCTAGGATTAGGAGGGAGTTAGTCCCTAACAATATGATCCATTGAAGAATCAGTGAATACCATGTAGTATATGTCCATGTTCTTCATTGGGATTAACAACCATGATAAGCAACATATGTTCATCTTAACTCTAGAAGAAGTCTTCTTCGAAAAGAAGCCTTGAATATCCTTGGTTATCCATCTACATTTATGTTCCTATGGCAGAAGGAAAAAGTTAGAGCTTTCAGGAAAGAAGGGCATGTAATCTATAGAAGATTCTATGGACTCCAACATTGAAGAGAAACATGAGGAAGAACATGAAGATTCCAAGAAAGAAAGAAAAGTCAAAACAACCAATTGAACTAGTTTGAACCCGCTAGAAGCAGTCAAGTAGAAGGAATGGAAGGAAGTTGTGATGAAGAACAATATATGTGAGAAATTGTGAAAAAGACTTAAGCATTGATAGATACAAGGCGAGACTTAGGGCTAGAGGGTTCTCCTAGAAGGAGGAGGAAGACTATAATAACAACTTGTTCCAGTAACCAGACATACCTCTACCTGAGCCATTACATCTCCTATAGTATCCATGGGCTGGATTTTACATCAAATGAATGTAAATATTGTTCTTCTCAACAGAGTAATTGAAGGAGAAGCATATAGAACAACCTCAAGGTTTTGAGGTATACCAGAAAGAGACTCGTGTATGAAGATAAGAGAAGACCTTGTATGGATTCAAGCAACCTAGTGCAGAGCCTCTCATGTACAACAAAAGCGTGGTGAAAACTTTCTATGACAGAGGAAGTGTATTGAAATGATTCTTTAGAAGTCTAGGATGATGGATTTCAAATCTATGGCAAGCTCCCATGATGAAAGATCTGAAGAAGTTGAGAAACTCTGATCCATTAGACTTGTCTCTGTATCGAAAATTTATTGGATCGTTAATGTATTTGGAGAATACTCGATCGAATATTTTCTTTGTGGGACATTTGAATTATGATATACAGTTGCATGGATTTATGAATTTAGATTGGGCAGGGAGTGCAGATGACAAAAGAAGTGCTACTTGGATATGTTTCAGTTTGAGCTTTGCCACGATGTCATGGGCTAGAAGGAAACAAAATGATGTTGCACTCATCACTACAGAAGCAGAGTATATTGCAGCTTGTGATGCTTGTATGGAAGCAATGTGGCTCCATAAGCTGTTTTTTGGACTGTTTGATCATGTGTTGGATTCGAACGTGATATATTGTGATAATCAAAGTTGTGTGAAGCTTTCAGAGAACCCGATGTTCCATGACAGGTCGAAGCACATTGAGATTGAGTATTATTTTCTACATGATAGAGTATAGAGGGTAGAAGTGGTTCTCCAGTATATCTTAACAAATGAGCAGATAACATATATTTTGGAAAATCCTCTGCCCAAGATGAAAAGTTTGCGTACTTAAGGGACAAGTTGGTACTCGTGGAGATGACTTCCTTATTGGAAAAGGAAGAGATTACTCCCAGGTTGGGAGGGAGCACTGATATGTTATTGATTTACAAGAAGTCATTTTCTAGTTTGGAAAATGGTCCAGGTTGGGAAGTCACCTTCCAGTCTGAAGAGTGGGCCAAGATTTCTAATAGACATGCATTTTCCAGTTCGGGAAATGGTTCAGATCGGACTATCATTTTCGTAATGAAAATGGTCTGATAGATTGTTGATGTATCATAGATAGTGATTCCCCTTGTGGCCAATGTGGGGGAATGGTATAGGACAATCATTCTTCTTGGCAGTCACTCTGAGTAGTGGTCAAGTAGAATGGTTTGCCTCTCCGGGCAATCATTCCTTCGAAGTTCACAATTGTGAGGAGTTTCGAAGAATGGTTCATTATAGTAGGTTGGTGCAGGACAACCATTTCCATTAGGAAATGGTTCAGACAGTCATTCCCTAGGGCAGACTCATTCTCTCCATGTTGCACTGTGATTAGTTTCAGAATAATGGCCCAATTAGGTGAATGGTCCAGGTTCAACAATGAGGGATATGCATTCCCTAGGGCATACTCATTCTCTTCAGGTTGCACTGTGATTAGTGTCGGAGGAATTGCCTAGTTAGGTGAATCGTCCAGGTTCAGAAATCAGGGATGAATATTCTTCTATGCTTGGGAAGAATAGTCTAGATAGCCCATGCTTGATGTTTTTACTTTCCGAGGGCAAATGATCTTCCATATCTCACAGATGTGAGTGGAGGAATGGCCCAAATGACTCAGTTTGTATCATGATATTTGTTTGCACAGGTTGATATTAGATGATATGATTGTTGTGGAGAGTGTATGTCTCTAGACAATAGTTGTATACTACTGTAGTGGATGTGATCCACTGGTAGTGACTGTGTGTCACTGGCTAGTAGCAGTGTCCTACTAGGAGTGGTTGTGTACCATTGGATAATAGTTGTATACTACTATGAATAAACATAGAATTGTTCTATTGGATGACATTATTCTGATTGCCATGGAGACTATCACAAGTGTTGGAGATGATTTCCAGCTAGATGGATAGTCAGTGTGTTGATGGATAGACAGTCTCCAGGCAGAGAATGGTCCATGCAGGACAGATTGCTAGTGGACAGACATTCTCCTTGTGGAGAATGGTCCAGGTTGACAGATTGTTGATGTACCATGGACAACTATTCTTCTAGGGCATATGTTCGGAATAGAAGAATGGTCTGTCTCCCTGAGTTCACAGTAGTGACCAGAGTGGAGAGATTGGTACAAGACATACATTTTTCATGAGTTCACAGTAGTGGCCGGAGGGAAAATGGTCCAGGACAATCATTCTTCTAGGACGTATGTCCGGATTAGAAGAATAGTCCTTGTAGCCCACGGTGTGGCTTCCAGCATCTGTTGAAACAATTATTCTTCTAGGACATATGTCCAGATTAGAAGAATGGTTCTTGTATCACTTTGTGAAGTGAGTGACCTATTCAACATCATGCCCAATTACTTAGATGAAGTATGGCTTCAATATATGATGAAGTTGATGCTATCAGATGATACTGATAGTGATGATGTTGCTCATGAGTTGATCTATGTGATCATGAGAAAGCGTGTGTGGCTATGATGATGTTACCGGTGTTAGCGATATTTCTTGTCTCGGGATTAGGCGTACCCAGGTTTGTAGTTTGCACGGGAAGCACCCAAGCATAACACGAGAGAATCATGTTTTTCAGTAGCAAGTCAAGCGAGCGGGCGCAGTTTTTTACCGTCGGTGGCCGAGATCCATCCATAAAAACAGATCGACGGTCATCGGGTTTTCGGGGCCGTTAAGTTGCCCGGGGTTTAGCACGAAGGACAGCGCCAACGGTTCAAAGAAAATCTGGATCGTCCGATCTCGTTGGGACAGGTGGCAGCCAGTCGACGTATCGGGGATCGGTGATTCGAGAGACAAGGAGTTGTCTGTTCATTGCATTTGAAATCGCCGATCAACGAAGTTCTGAAAGCGCCTTTGGTGCCTAGCCCTGGGTCTCAGCCCCAGGTCACATCAAGCGAGCCTGCAAAATGGGGGGAGCCCCCTATATAATAGCATACTATCTGGGTCGTTCATCTAAGGGACACGCGGCACACGTCCGTGTCACGTCGGCATTCGGGAGTTCAAGGGGTACGCGCTCCTCGTCCCTTAACTTCTCGAAACCCCGAACCCTGAAATGTCGATAGCGCCCAGAATCGGGCCCATGGTTTTGGCACCTGGTCGTAAAGGAGCAAGCCTGGAGGAGGGGCGCTTATGATTAAGCGGCAAGCAAATTTGGATGACAGAGATTCGCGCACCCGGATCAATGACGCACATGGGATTCCGGAGGCTCCCCGCCTTTCTACCTTTAAGCGGAGGGGGGGGTCCAGAATCGAGGGCGCACCTCTTCAACGGTCATGATCGGAGCGCCCGGATCAACGGCTCCCAAGGCGATTCCGGACCCCCCCCGCCTTTCTATCTTTAAGCGGAGGGGGGGGTCTGGAATCAGTCGCGCACCTTCCCAACGGCCGAGATCAAAGCGCCCGGATCAACGACGCTCAGGTGATCTCATCCTTCTCAGCTGCTCTATTGTTAATCAACGTGGGCCCTTTCCCCGTCGCGTCAGCTTGTGGACCATCCTCTCCCCTGCCATATGTTCTCCTCCTGACCGTAAGATGAGGCTCGCCCCCCTTAGCTCTTCCTCATCCTCCGACATCTATCCATCTCCCCTCTTGCGGTCCCGACGGTCTCCTCCTCCATCTCATCATTCACTCACCACTTGCCGTGTGTCTTGCTCCTTTCCATGTCAGCCACTCATTGAAGCGTGCCCATCATATCTCATCTCCTCCCTCCCTCCGCTTATTGTCTCCTGCCGCGTGTCTTCCCCTTTTACCCCCCCTCGCTCCTCATCACTTCTTGTCTCACTCTCATGGTTTTGGTGCCACCACTCCCATCTTGCGCCCCATCCTTCGTGCTGGGCTCCACGCCCATTCATCAGGCCGTGCAGTTAATCCAGGTGGCAGCGCAAGGGGTCTTCCACGTCTTAAAGGCGCCAGGTCAGCCAGGGTATTCACAATCCCAATGAAGCAGTTACTGAGGTAGTTGGTGGTGGTTAGACATCGCCCTTGCCATAATGGGAAAGTCCGACGATGAATTAAAGACACGTCGATTCACCCACGGAGTTGTCAGGAGTTCGATTGCGTCCGCCGTTGGTGCACGGTTATTCAAAGATTGCAGGTAAAGATTGTCAGAAGCCATGCAAACGCAAAGTTTTAATGCAATGTCTCGGTTTTGTTGTCGTCGTTGTTTTGAGTATATGTAGGCGTTTCCGCCATTTTTGTATCTATCGATGGTAGAGCAAAGCTCCCTACTGTAAAGTTTTAACATATATTCTAGTTTAGTGGTTATGCATCTGTATATGAGATATCTTGTTTTATGATAGACAATTTTTCTTACTCCATCTAATTTCCGTCTCATGCTAAGAGAGTTCGTGATTGACTGATTCGCGCGAATTATTGCAGTTATGTTATGATAAAAGATTTACTGTTGCATTATTGCATTCTCTGGCTTTGCGTTTGAATGTAAGATGATATTGCGTTTGAACGTCTTCTTCCTCAGCCTGTTAGAAACCCGATGTTAATAACAAACCTCTGCTTTTCTCTTATATAAGTCTTCCACCTGTTCACCCTTTACTACAGCTCACTGTCTGAAGTTTATATAAGACCTCACTCACCTATCCACGCCTGGCCTAGTTTTGGAGTTGGAATGATATTGTTTTGAGTTGGCTTCCATTCGATCACCCCATCTATAAACCACTGTGACATAAAACTGATGGGCGTCGGGCTCTGCTCCTGCTAGCAATCCAGGAGTGACTTCCGTTGCCAACATTTCTGGCATCGTTGCCGGGGACGAAGTTGAATATTTTCCCCGGGATTGAATGAGAACGATTAACTGATTCTGAAGGTGCATCAGATATCAGAATTATCAAGATTGTTGCTGTGCACCTGGCGACTCCATTGTAACGACTCCGCTGGGGAGAACTTGCTCTATCAATTGTGGCTTTCAGAGGTAGACACACGAGGTCTCATCCATAGCTGCCCCTAGCTACACCTGAAACCGATCCAGAGGTGGTTCTCAGAAAAGGAAAGGCCCCTAAAGAAGAAGCTTCCACCACCGAAACAGGTAATCTGCCATCTCCTTCTGTAAGAACTCTGTTTTCTCCTCCTCAGTTTCTTAATAGACCTCCTTCAGAAGTTTCCCGTTTCCTAAATTTTGGGAGTGTTCCTGCTGAGTTTTCCCCTCCTGGTCTAGGATTGGAGGGAGAAACCCTTGTCACTCCCCTCTCCTCTGAAGTTGTACCTTGGCGTAGACCCAGGACCACAGAAGATTTCCCCACTTCTGCACAAGGAGGAGCACCTGCTCACTTGAGCTCGTTAGCTTTCTCCTTTAATCCTCTTTTGTTTCCCACTCCCATTAAGAACTCATCCCTGGTATCCACATTCTGAGTTCCTTCTCCTCCAAGTTCCCCTTTACATAATATCCATATGGACGGAGCAAATCCCCCTATGACCGCAATGGAGGCCATCATAGCCGCTAGGTATGCTCCTCTTGTATTACCACAGCTTCTCAATGCCCTCCCACCAGAAGGATACCTAAAGCAGCTGCCCAAGTTTACAGGCAAGGGGGACATAACTGCTGAGGAACACCTAGCAGCCTTTTATACTTTCGCGGATGATAATGTTATCATGCACGCAGATGTATGGATGAGGATTTTTGTCCATAGTCTCCAAGGAGAGGCCACAAAATGGTTCAAAGCCCTGCCTCCTGGATCTATTGATGGGATCCAAGCCTTAGATAGTACCTTTTTGAGACAATGGGGAGATAAAAAAGATTTCATGTATTACATGACAGAGTTTGGGTCGTTGAAGAGAAAGGAAGGAGAGTCTGTCTCCGAATTCTCCAAGAGATTTAATAAAATGTACAACAAAATCCCTACTGAGATAAAACCCTCCAAAGCCTCTGCAAAGATCACTTACTACAGCACTTTTGATCCTGATTTCTGCCTACTGCTAGGGGAGAGAAGAGCTGCTACGCTGGCCCACATGCAGGATGCGGCCGTGGAGGTAGAATCTAACATATTGGCTGTCAACCGACTCAGGAACGCATGTGATAGAAATACGCCCAAGAACAGGCATGAAACTTCCTCATCCAGTTCCTCTCCCCTGCCCCATCAGACAGATGAGACAGCTAGAGAAATAAAATCGCTTGCTGCCAAGATGGAGAGGTGGGAATTAGAGGGGAAGCCCATGTACATAAATCCCTAGAACACTGATAATAGAGGTTTCAGACGACCTGCTAACAATATGCCTCGGGTTTTCTCGAGGGAACAAAGGGGAAAAGATAGAGATGATCAAAGGGTTCAAACCCCCCTCCAAAACAACCTATTTGATCATGAGGAAAGAGAGGAGATAGACGAGTTTGGCCCTGAGATTCACTGTATTGAAGACACTCCCCCTTTTCCCCATTTGACGGAGTCCGCATATGAAGAATCTCTGATGAGCACTCAAATTCATGAGTTGGGGAAAGAGCAAAGGCCCGGTCACACTTCTAACAGATATAATCTCAGGTCGAGAAGGAAAGAAGGAGACTTTGACAGCCCAGACCAGCCCCTCATAGCAGAAAGACCTACTAGATCTGCAACAGCCGCTACTAAGGATAAAAGAGCTCAGAGCGCTTTGCCAGCAGTCAAAGAACCCATCACCGAGGTAAGGAAAACTCCTAAGCCCATTCCATCCTTTAATTTTGAACATGAAATTCAAAAGATCAGGATCCCCGTCCCCCTCTCAGAGCTAGTTAAAAATGAAGATTTTAAAAGATCCCTCTCCAAGCTGCTACAATCTAAGTACCCTCAACTCCCTTCTGACTCAGTAAACCTTCAAGATGAGAAGCCAATCGTCATCTTAGGCCCCATGGTAGAAGACAGAGATGACTCATCCCCTCCCTTCTACACATCCCTGAACATACATGATAAAGTGCTGCATAACTGCCTCATGGATTCGGGGGCTTCCCATAACCTTATGCCAAAAATAGTCATGGAGGAATTGGGACTGGAGGTGACAAGAACTTATCATGATTTATATTCTTTCGATTCAAGGAGAGTGCAGTGTCTAGGAGTCATCAAAGACCTGGTGGTTTCCCTGTTTCAGCTGCCCATGAAAAGTGTGGTCATGGATATTGTGGTAGTCGACGTCCCCTCTAAATTCGGTATGCTATTGTCTAGATCGTGGATCAAAAAACTTGGAGGGATGCTACAGATGGATCTCACATACGCCACCATTCCGGTCTTCGGAGGGGAACAAAGGAGATTATACAGAGAAGCCCAGGTAGCCTATATTGTCAATGATGAAGCAGAGCCTACCAATCACCCCATCTTTGCACTTGACACCGACTTGGGGTCTAGTTTGCTGCAACTTACCGATGCCCCTGAAAGCTCTTTACTAATCAGAAAACATCCCAGCCCTGATCATCCGTTTTCCCCTCAAATCTCCTCTGTGTGGAAGATGTTTTTTGACGGAGCGTCTTCTAGTGAAGGCTCTGGCGCTGGAGTGGTTTTCATATCACCTTGTCAAGAAGTCGTGTCCCTGTCATACAAGCTGGAATTTGAAGCCACCAACAATGTGGCAGAGTATGAAGCTCTTGTTCTGGGTATGAGGGCCACAAAGGAAATGGGAATTAAAGAGATAGCAATATTCGGAGATGCTAAGTTGATTATTCAGCAGGTAAGGAATGCTTATCGTGCCCATAATCCCCGGCTCAGGAATTATTGGAATGAAGTATGGGACCTCATTGACAATTTCTTCTTGGCTTTAAACATTTCTTTCATTCCGAGGGGAGAAAATACTTTGGCCGATTCTTTAGCTGTCTCAGCTAGTTTGCTCAAATTTCCTCTGCCGCCTATGGTAAAAAATGATGTTGATATAAGATATAGGCCCTCGGTGCCGGACAATGTCAAGCATTGGAAGGTGTTTGAGGATGATTCAGAACTCGAAAGGTTTCTCCAATCAGTTGACGAATTTTCTGCGTTGCATATTGACCAGGATCCCGACCTGGAAGGTGACCCTCGTCCTGAGGAGTTTTTAAATAAAATCGCTAATCATCAAATCATTCAGCTGCCCAGCAATCACATTCCGAGAGGACTTGTCCCTTTAGAAAGATTGTTCGATGGGAATGATGTGCCAGTAAAGGGCAGGGTCTCAAATGAAGATGTCGAGACAACCGAATGCAACATTGGCACACCGGAGGAGCCCAGGTTTGTCAAATTATCAAGCAGTTTGACCAGAGAACAGAAGGCCAAATATACTGAGTTGCTAAAAGAGTTTGCTGATGTGTTTGCATGGACGTATGAAGACCTCAAGACGTATGACACATTTGTCATCGAGCATAAGATCCCGTTGAAGGAAGAGGCTAGGTCGTTCAGGCAGAAGCTAAGATACATAAATTCCATGTTGCTTCCCGTCATGAAAAAGGAAGTAAAAAAGTTGTTGGATGCACGAATCATTGTCCCCTTGAGATATTTTGAATGGGTGGCCAATTTGGTCCCAGTAAGGAAGAAGAGTGGAGAAATCAGACTCTGTGTTGATTTCAGGAATCTCAAGAGAAGCTCAAAGAAAGACAATTATCCCCTACCTAAGATGGAACACATACTGCAGAGGGTAATTGGTGCCTCTAGGATATCCATGATCGATGGGTTTTCTGGCTATAACCAGATATCGGTCATGCCTGAGGACAGGGAGAAGACAGCCTTCACCACTCCTTGGGGCACATTCATGTATGTCAAAATGCCATTCGGGCTAATGAATGCAGGAGCAACATTTCAACGAGCCATGGATATAGCCTTCATCGGAGAAAAAGACCAGTTTGTAGTGATCTACCTAGACGACATCACGGTCTTCTCCAGGTCTGAGAAGGAGCATCGCTGCCACTTAAGGAGAGTTTTCTAGAAGTGTCAGAGGTTTGGTCTTTCCCTGAATCCCAAGAATTCCTTGTTTGCTATGCAGGAAGGGAAGTTATTGGGACATATAGTATCGGCAGAGGGAGTGAGAATTGATCCCAGCAGGGTGGAGGCAATTCAGGCCTTGTCACTTCCCAGGTCTAAAAAAGAGGTTCAGGCCTTTTTGGGGAAAATTAATTTTCTAAGGAGGTTTGTCTCGAATTTTGCCGAGCTAGTGAAACACATCACGACCATGCTCAGGAAGGGAAACGAAGTGAAATGGACCGCTGAGCCCAAGGCCTCTTTTGACCAAATAAAAAGGGCAATGACTGAGGCACCTGTGCTTATCAGTCCTGACTATTCCAAAGAGTTCCTAATTTTCTCCTTTGCTTCTTTTGATACAGTGGCGGCAGTCTTATTGAAGAAAAATGAGGAAGGGCGTGAGCAGCCCATTGCCTTCTTCAACAGGGCATTAAGAGATGCAGAGAGCAGGTATGAAATCATGGAGAAGCAGGCCTATGCCTTAGTGAAGGCTCTTAAAGCTTTCAGAGTCTATGTCTTGCATTCAAAAGTAACAACATACGTTCCTTCATCTTCCGTGAAGGACATTCTTGTGCAGCCCGACGTAGATGGGAAAAGAGGCCGATGGATCGCAAAAATTCTGGAATTTGACTTAGAAATAAAACCCACCAAGTTGGTTAAGGGGCAAGGTTTAGCCAGGCTACTGGCTGAATCCAACTATGAAGCCTTGGGAGTTAGTTTCATCAATACTCGCCTAGGATCTCAGCAAGCCGAATCTCCCAACCAATGCTCTCAAAATGGCCTATCACTGGCAGAATGTGTCTGGTATCGTGACATTCTGTATTTTCTGTAGGAGTTGAAGCCCCCCGATGGAATGGGAAAAAGTAAAGTGAGGGCTCTTAAGCTCAAGGCGGTCAGGTATTGCCTCATTGACCAAACCTTGTACTGGAAAGACCCTCTAGGGGTATTTCTGAGATGCTTGGACCCGCAGGAGGCCCAGAAGGTTACGTTTGATTTTCATAGCGGCCTTTGTGGAGGTCATCATTTCTGGAAGACCACAGCCCACAAGATACTCCGAGCTGGGTATTACTGGCCCACTTTATTCCTCAATGTTTGCAGGGAGATCAGAGCTTGCACCAAATGTCAAAAGTTCTCAGGAAAACAACAACGCAAATCACTGCCATTGAAGCCTATAGTAGCTCCAACCCCTTTTCAGCAGTGGGGGTTGGACTTCATCGGAGAAATTCATCCTCCCTCAAGTGGCCAACACAGATGGATTCTGACTGCGACAGACTATTTCACCATATGGATAGAAGCTGTCCCCACCAGAAGCGCATCACACAAAGTAGTTATCAGCTTCCTGGAGGATATCATAGCCAGTTTTGGCTGTCCCAGCAGGATCGTCACCGATAACACTACTTCTTTCAAGTCTAAGCTTCTAATTAAGTTCTGCGAGTAGATCCAGATCTCGCTAATTCACTCCACCCCCTACTATCCCCAGGGAAATGGTTTAGCAGAGTCCTCCAACAAAAGCCTGATAAGGATCATTAAAAGAATATTGGAAGACAACCAAAGGGCTTGGGATTCAAAGTTGAAATTTGCTCTGTGGGCCGATCGTGTCACAATGAAGAAGTCTCTGGGCACTTCGTCGTTTCAACTAGTCTACGGAGCAGAGGCGGTTTTCCCTACCCAGCTCGCCTTACCTGTGGCGAAGTTCTTTCAAGACTACGAGGGAGACTCAGATCATATGATCAGGAGAATTCACCAGATAGTGGAAGTGCAGCAGATCAGAGAACAAGTGAGGGATGCAGCTTACAGTCATCAACAGAAGATCAAACAGGCTTTTGACAGGAAGGTCAGGAAAAAGGAGTTCGAGATCGGGGATTTGGTATTTAAGTGGGACGCACCCAGACAGGATAAAGGCAAACACAACAAGTTCGATGCCCTCTGGATCGGCCCCTTCAAAATCTCTGAGATTTTCTCCAACAACACATACGGGTTGCAGGATCTGGAGGGTGAAGAGGTTTTCAACAGCCCAGTGAATGGGCATTTTCTGAAAAAATGTTTTATTTGAGCCTTAGACGGCTCCTCTGTTTGTAAATATTGTCCTGTTTACCTTTGTGTATTTTCTTTTTACATGTTTTTGGCTTAATAGGTGACTCCATAGCCCAATAGCAAGGCACTGAAGCTGCGGAAAGAGTTCTTAGAGCATCGCAGGGACGACTCTATCCCCCATGGAGCCTAATGTTAGCGATATTTCTTGTCTTTGGATTAGGTGTACCCAGGTCTGTAGTTTGCACGGGAAGCACCCGAGCATAACATGAGAGAATCCCGTTTTTCAGTAGCAAGTCAAGCGAGCGGGCGCAATTTTTTTTCGTCGGTGGCCGAGATCCATCCATAAAAATAGATTGACGGTCATCGGGTTTTCGGGGCCGTTAAGTTGCCCGGGGTTTAGCATGAAGGAGAACGCCAACGGTTCAAAGCAAATCTGGATCGTCCGATCTCATTGGGACAGGTGGCAGCCAATCGGCGTATCGGGGATCGGTGATTCGGGGGACAAGGAGCTGTCCGTTCATTGCATTTGAAATAGCCAATCAACGAAGTTCCGAAAGTGCCTTTGGCGCCTAGCCCCGGGTCTCAGCCCCAGGTCACATCAAGCGAGCCTGCAAAATGGGGGGAGCCCCCTATATAATAGCATACTATCTGGGTCGTTCATCTGAGGGACATGTGGCACACGTCTGTGTCACGTCGGCATTTGGGAGTTCGAGGGTTACACACTCCTTTTCCCTTAACTTCTCGAAACCCCGAACCCCGAAATGCCTATAGCACCCAGAATCGGGCCCATGGTTTTGGCACCTGGTCGTAAAGGAGCAAGCCTGGAGGAGGGGCGCTTATGATTAAGCGGCAAGCAAATTTGGACGGCAGAGATTCGCGTGCCCGGATCAACGACGTACATGGGATTCCGGAGGCCCCTCGCCTTTCTACCTTTAAGCGGAGGGGGGGGGTCCGGAATCGAAGGTGCACCTCTTCAACGGTCATG
>JASDQU010739345.1:77460-104382 GCA_032191745.1 Picea mariana | reverse complement strand
GGGTCCGGAATCAGTCGCGCACCTTCCCAACGGCCGAGGTCAAAGCGCCCGAATCAACGACGCTCAGGTGATCTCATTCTTCTTAGCTGCTCTATTGTTAATCAGCGTGGGCCCTTTCCCTGTCGCGTCAGCTTGTGGACCATCCTCTCCCCTACCATCTATTCTCCTCCTGACCGTAAGATGAGGATCGCCCCCCTTAGCTCTTCCTCATCCTCCGACATCTATCCATCTCCCCTCTTGCGGTCCCGACGGTCTCCTCCTCCATCTCATCATTCACTCACCACTTGCCATGTGTCCCGCTCCTTTCCACGTCGACCACTCATTGAAGCGTGCCCATCATATCTCATCTCCTTCCTCCCTCCGCTTATTGTCTCCTGCCGCGTGTCTTCCCCTTTCACCCCCCCTCGCTCCTCATCACTTCTTGTCTCACTCTCATGGTTTTGGCGCCACCACTCCCATCTTGCGCCCCATCCTTCGTGCCGGCCTCCACGCCCATTCATCAGGCCGTGCAATTAATCCAAGTGGCAGTGCAAGGGGTCTTCCACGTCTTAAAGGCGCCATGTCAGCCAGGGTATTCACAATCCCAATGAAGTAGTTACTGAGGTAGTTGGTGGTGGTTAGACATCGCCCTCGCCATAATGGGAAAGTTCGGTGACGAATTAAAGGCATGTCGATTCGCCCACAGAGCTGTCAGGAGTTCGATTGCGTCCGCCTTTGGTGCACGGTTATTCAGAGATTGCAGGTGCAGATTGTCAGAAGCCACGCAGACGCAAAGTTTTAATGCAACGTCTCAGTTTTGTTGCCGTCGTTGTTTTGAGTATATGTAGGCGTTTCCACCATTTTTGTATCTATCAATGGTAGAGCAGAGCTCCCTACTGTAAAGTTTTAACAGATATTCTAGTTTATTGGTTATGCATCTATATATGAGATATCTTGTTTTATGACATATAGTTTTTCTTACTCCATCTAATTTCCGTCTCATGCTAAGAGAGTTCGTGATTGACTGATTTGCGCGAATTATTGCAGTTATGTTATGATAAAAGATTTACTGTTGCATTATTGCATTCTCTGGTTTTGCATTTGAATGTAAGATGATATTGTGTTTGAACGTCTTCTTCCTCAGCCTGTTAGAAACCCGATGTTAATAACAGATCTCTGTTTTTCTCTTATATAAGTCTTCCACCCGTTCACCCTTTACTACAGGTCACTGTTTGAAGTTTATATAAGACCTCACTCACCTATGCACGCCTGGCCTAGTTTTGGATTTGGAATGATATTGTTTTGAGTTGGCTTCCATTCGATCACTCCATCTATAAACCACTGTGACATAAAACTGATGGGCGTCGGGCTCTGCTCTTGCTAGCAATCCAGGAGTGACTTCCGTCGCCAACAACCGGTTGAATGATATGTTTTTGCTCAAGATCGTTGCCTTTAATACCTCCTTATCTAGGAGGGAGTGTTGATGTTATGGTAGCTACAGGAGGTATTAACCTCTACGTGTAACCTTTGACGAGACTAGAATATTCCAAGAAGCAAGAGAAACCCTAAATATATGTGTAGAAACCCTACAAGACATGTCGTCTCAATAAAATAATTAATATTTAAGGGTTAACCTCTAAAATAAGAGGTTGCCTTGGATAGGTGACAAAGAGCACTATAAATAAGAGGGCGCTAGAGCTCATTTGTCATTCACACTCTCACAATTGCATAAATACTATTAGTGCACAAGTTTGGAGAGGGAGTGCAGCTATAGCCACTGCAATATGGATTTTGGTCTTTGGTTATGGTTTGGATTTTCTGATTTGGTTATGGTTTGGACTTTCTGTTTGGTATGCTAGCCTTGGAGAGAGATACACTACCTTGGTTGGCTATTGGTTTTAATATCTCCTTTTGGAATTATTTTGTCTGTCAAGGTTAAAGGTGCTCGGGGTGGTTGTGTGCCTATGGTTGGGTGACAATATTGCTATATTGTCTATGGAAAAACAAGCACATCTATTTTATTCTAACATGATCTTCATCATGAGCACTCGACGAAGGCATATGGTTTCTCTCTGTTGGGGATTGGGTGTAACCTGATACCAAAAAAATAAAGATAACTATAGATAATCGAAGAGGAATGTGTTTCAAAGATAACATGTGGTATCTAAAGACACCATTACAACACTTAGGCACAATGCATTGTGATCATAACATCACAATGTATGTTGAACATCTTTGCATATGTTCACTTTACAATCTTGTACACATGACATGTTGTTGATAATGACCCATAGGGTCTGTTATTTATAGATTCAAGGTCTAACCAACTTCCTTGGAATCAAGAAGATCTTGTCCACATATAATCGTCGGTGGTTAGAGTTGACTACGTCAAATCCGCATTGTCTAGTTGGATCAACAAGGATGCTCGAACCAATTGTCCATGCGTCCAACTAGTAGTCTATTTCTCGACTAGTCGATCCACCGACCAACTGTCTTTGACTGTTGGTCGACTGCCCAACCGAAAAAATTGTTGACCACTCGATCGACTGATGTAGATATCTGGTAGATCAATCAACCGACTATTTCCATATATTGGTCTATCTGATAGATCAATCAACCATCATAACCCAAGGTTCCAACATCCCCCATCAACACACAACTTTGGGGATTCAGAAGGTGATATTTAGTCAGTAGGACACCCCCCATAATCGCAACTTCTTGAAGCCCAAGCATAATACGAAGCTTGATAAACTTAACTTCATATAAAGGCTTAGTAAAGATATCAACTATCAGATCATCTATCCTGCAATAGACAAGAGAGACAACGTTCTCATGACCCAACTGTCTCAAATAGTGAGCATGGAGCTCAACATATTTCATCTTACTATGGGAAACATGGTTGTCAACAACTTGAATGGCACTTTGATTGTCACACTAAAGTGTAGTTGAGGTATGTATAGGAAATCCAAGTTCACCCGAGAGTTGGCGAATCCATATTGCCTTAGTAC
Organism: Picea mariana; assembly: GCA_032191745.1. NCBI lineage: Eukaryota > Viridiplantae > Streptophyta > Pinopsida > Pinales > Pinaceae > Picea > Picea mariana. Next base: position 101,395 of record JASDQU010739345.1, on the reverse strand, counting down.
CTGGATGAATGATGCTACAATATAATTCTTTTGTAGTCGGCAAGGAGACTACCTTCTGTGTCTTTCACGACCAAACCAACAGTCTAGTGCTGAAGTGAAACACATAGCTAGAAGTGGACTTCCAATCATCACTATTGCCTGCCTAGTTGGAGTCGGTGAAGTCAACCAATGAATTTGAACTTCGACAATACTTAATACCAAGATGAATGGTACCCTTTGGATAACAAAAAATCCTTTTAACTACTTTCTAGTGGCTTTCTCTGGGATCCTGCATAAATTGAGAAACCACACTAACAACAAAGGAAACGTTAGGTCCACTGTGAGTAAGGTAAATGAGACAATTGACTAGTTGTCGATAGAGTGGAGTATCGACTTTGTGAGTTTGAAAAGTTTTTCTCAACTTAACTCCAGATTGAAAATGAGTAGCACAAGGCTTACAATATTCCATCTTAAAGCACGTCAAAATATCCATTACATATTTAGATTGAGAAATGAAAAAACCATCAGACAATGGTAATACTTGAAGACCCAAAAAATAATGCAGAATACCAAGATATGTCATGTCAAAGTAGTTAGCAAGTTGTTTCTTCAATCTAAGAATGAGATCAATGTTATTGCCAATTATGATAAGATCGTCAACATATACAATAATAATCAAAGTGTGTCCATGAGTATGGAGTACATAAAAGTTGTGATCATATTCACAATGTTTGAAACCAATTCGAAGAAATAAATTGTTAATCTTAGCATACCAAGCTCGGGGAGCTTGCTTCAAACCATAAAGAGACTTTTGAAGTTGACAAACCAAGTTCGAATATGTCACAAAACTAGAAGGCTATTCCATGAAGATATCTTCAGATAGGTCACCATGAAGAAAGACACTCTTCACATCCATCTGATGGATCTGCCATCCAAATCAAGTAGCAAGGGAAAGAATCAGTCGAACACAGTTCATCTTTGTAATAGGGGAAAAGGTCGCAGTGTAGTCGATGCCTTCTTGTTGAGAGAATAATTCCACAACTAAGCAAGATTTATGATGCTCAACAACACCTTCAAAGGTAAATTTGGTCTTATAGACCCATCAACACTTCACAATGTTCTTCCCTTGATCTTGGGGAACTAAATCCCAAGTGTGATTCTTCAACAAAGAATCCATTCATGTTTGCATAACTTGCTACCATTCAAGTTGTCCTTGGGCATCTGAGTAGGTAACATTATCATAGGTTTCAAGCACACGAGTCATTAAAGCAATGTTGGCATGCTGCTTCTGACAGAGAGTTTTTTGCGTTGAGGAAACATCACCGATATCATGTCCAATAGATTCAATGGTCTTGGAAACCCATCTAGGTAGGAAATAAAGAAGTGAATTGTTGTTCACTGCAGAAGGTCGATCAGAAGTCAGAGTTGTTTTAGTCGAAGGAGATGGCCGACTAATCGAAATAGAAATTGAGTGTCCAATCGACGCGGAGGTCGAAGGTGCAATTGAAACATGAACATAGTTTGACTATCCACTTGATAGACTGAAAAATAGAACATGAGAAATAGAGTTGGAAACAACATCAAAGTGATCATCCTGTAACAATCCAAAGTAGGCATTCAACAACATGATGCTAGAAGACTTCTCATCAAACTGTACATTTATTTTGATAATAATCAGTCGTTTGACCGGGTCAAATAGTTGGTAGGATTTAGACTTTTCATTGTATCCCATCACAATGAAAGCATGACTCTTTGCATCCAATTTCTTTCTGCAATCATCATAAATATGAGCCCAGGAAACACATCCAAACACAAGGAGGTAGTCGACTGATGGCTTCATGCCACACCATCGCTCGACTAGAGTAAAAAAAGGAACAACTTGAGTCGAGATGTGAATGAGCAAATAGTTTTCACAATAGACAACTTTAACCTAGACGCGAGGAGGAAAAATTTTGGCCTGCAAAAGACATCCAACCATTTTGACTTATGTCTGATTCTTACATTTTGCAATGCCATTTTGTTGAGGGGTGTGAGGGACCGACCGTTGCTAGTTAATACCAGATCGAACCAAGTATTCTTCAAAAGGTTGATTCACATACTCATTGCCATTGTTTGATCTCAGGAACTTGATGGGTTGGCCACATTACTTTTCATCAAAGGCCCTGAACTCTTTGAAATTTTCAAAGACATGATTCTTTTTTTTCAAAAAATAATTCCAAGTGAAACGATAGATATCATCTATGAAGGTCAAGATATACCGCGCACCTCCTAAGGAAGGTATATTGATGCAACATAGATCACCGTTAATCGACTCTAAGAGGTTCTGTGCTTGCCACATTTTGCTAGAGTTGAAGGGTGCTTAGTGAATCTTGCCAAGTACACATCCTTCACAAACTCCATCAGGGGGGGAAATTTAGGTAAACCAACAACCATATTCTAAGTTGCCATTGACTGCAGACTTCGAAAATATAGATGTCTGAGTCTTTCATGCCAGGTTTGATTTTGTTCGTTGGTGTGAGAAACAAGAGCAGTTGGTTCAGAGTCAGGTCAAGTTGTGTCACAAAACTTATATAGACTATCTTTCGGGTCGAGAATCGCTCTGACGAAAATCGACCAACCTTTCTTCAAATCTTGAACAAGAAACTAAAATGGCCAAAACTCCGGAACCTTACTTGTTTGTGTCAATTGAGACACCGACAATAAATTGGCACCGAGGTTCGGTACATGATAAACATCGACAATTCTCCCATGTCGATAGGGAACATCATTGTGACCAGTAATGTCGAGAGCAAAGTCATGAAAAACATAGATCTTTCTCTCCACAAATTTATCTAAGGATATGAACAAGGAAGCATCCTTATCCATATGATGATTGCACCTAGAGTCGACTACCTATTCATTCTATGCAGAATGAGACAACAAGGCTTGAGAAATTTCGAATTGGAAGGTGAAATTATTAGTGGGTCAACGAACAATAGAATCCATTCATGTTTACATAACCTGCTACCATTCAGGTTTTCCTTGGGCATCTGAGTAGGTAACATTATCATAGGTTTCAAGCACATGGGTCATTAAGGCAATGCTGACATGCTGCTTCTGACTGCAAGTTTGTTGGGTTGAGGAAACATCATTGATATCATGTCCAATAGATTCAATGGTCTTTGAAACCCATCTAGGTAGGAAAGAAAGAAGTGAATTGTTGTTCACTACAGAAGGTCGATCAGAAGTCAGAGTTGTTTCAATCAAAGGAGATGGCCGACTAATTGAAATAGAAATCGAGTGTCCAATCGGCTCGGAGGTTGAAGGTCCAATTGAAACATGAACATAGTTCGACTGTCCACTTGATAGACTGAAAAATAGAATAGGAGAACTAGAGTTGGAAACAACATCAAAGTGATCATCCTGTAACAATCCAAAGGTGGCATTCAACAACATGATGCTAGAAGACTTCTCATCAAATTATACATTTCTTCTGAAAATGATCAGTCGTTTGATCGGGTCAAATAGTTGATAGGATTTAGACTCTTCATTGTAGCCCATAACGATGCAAGCATGACTCTTTGCATCCACTTTCTTTCTACAATCATTAGAAACATGAGCCCAAGAAACACATCCAAACACAAGGAGGTAGTCAACTAATGGCTTCATGCCACACCATCGCTCGACTAGAGTCAACAAAGGAACAACTTGAGTTGAGATGTGAATGAGCAAATAGTTTGCACAATAGACAACTTTAACCTAGAAGCGAGGAGGAAGCATTTTGGCCTGCAAAAGACATCCAACCATTTTGACTAATGTCTGATTCTTACATTCTGCAATGCCATTTTGCTGAGGGGTATGAGGGACCGACCGTTGCTAGTTAATACCAGATCGAACCAAGTATTATTCAAAAGTTCGTTTCACATACTCATTAACATTGTTTGATCTCATGAACTTGATGGGTTGGCCACATTGCCTTTCATCAAAGGCCCTGAACTCTTTGAACTTTTCAAAGACATGATTCTTTTTTTTCAGAAAATAGTCCCAAGTGAAACGAGAGATATCATCTATGAAGGTAAAAATATACCTTGCACCTCCTAAGGAAGGTATATTGATGCAACATATATCACCATGAACTGACTTTAAGAGGTTTTGTGCTTGCCACACTTTGTTAGAGTTGAAGGGTGCTTAATGAATCTTTCCAAGTACACATCCTTTACAAACTCCATCAGGGGGGGAATTTAGGTAAACCAACAACCATATTCTGAGTTGCCATCGACTACAGACTTCGAAAATATAGATGTCTAAGTCGTGCATGCCAGGTTCGATTTCGTTCTTTCGTGTGATAAACAAGAGCAGTCGGTTTAGAGTCAGGTCAAGTCATGTCACAAAAATTATACAGATTATCTTTCGGGTCGAGAAGCTCTCTGATGACAATCGACCAACCTTTATTCAAATCTTGAACAAGAAACTGATACCAAAACTCCTGAACCTTACTTGTCTGCGTCAATTGAGACACCGACAATAAATTGGCATCGAGGTTCGGTACATGATAAACATCGACAATTCTCCCATGTCGATAGGGAACATCATCATGACCAGTAATGTTGAGAGCAAAGTCATAAAAAACATAGATCTTTCTCTCCACAAATTTATCTAAGGATATGAACAAGGAAGCATCCCTAGCCATATGATAATTGCACCTATAGTCGACTACCCATTCATTCTATGCAAAATGAGACAACAAGGCTTGAGAAATTTTGAATTGGAAGGTGAAATTATTAGTGGGTCAATGAACAATAGATTCGTCTCCTTCAAGGTGCTTGACCTTCTTCTCTAGGTCGTCTCTCTTCTTCTAGCAAAACTTCTCCACATGTCCAGTCTTTCCATAGTACTAACATGTCTTCTTCTTTCGACTATGATGGGGTGCATCTGTCTACCTATTGGGTGTAGGCCTATTTTGACGAAATACCTATTTTTGGAAGGAGAGACCTAATTTTTAAGAACGCGCAACAGCTGGCAAGAAAACAACATGCAGTAAAAGAAGGAAAAGCAACATGCAAGAGGAAAAGCCACGTGCGAGGAGGCATACAAGCCTAACCATATTAGGGTTAGGGTTTTTTAATAAGGATTGTAACAACTATAAGCCTATAAAATAGTATAAATAAGAACCTAGGAGGTCTAGGTTAGGGGTTCAGTGGTTCGGAAGAGTTAGTCAGTTTGATACTATTGATAAGTTGAGAAACTGATAATTGTAATAAGGATATGGAAGAGTCAAGAAAGCTAGATTTTGAGGGTTAGGTCACAGGCTGAGGAGCCTGATGTGATCTAGTCCACCTCACAGAGGTTCCTTAACCTCATCATGATTGTACAATTGGAGATGTAATGCACGCAACGCCATATTATGCAACAAACTAAATAAAGAGCATAGAAGCCAAATCTTTGTGGATGTAGTCCAGGAGGGGGTGAACCAAGATAAAACATGTGTTCTATGCAATGTTTTATTGAATGCTTACTTTTTGTTAATGACTAGTTTATGAATGGATGAATAACTAGATATATTAATATGCATGCGAAAAGACATGGCTATTGTTTCATAGTATTTTTTTGAATTGTTCATCATTTATATGTTTGTATTGTGTTATGATGGAGTTGGGGTTCCTAGCTCCATACTAATCAAAGACATTTACAAATGTCAAGAAAAAAATATGTATGTTTATGTTATATGTTGAACATGCATCAATGCAACTCTAAAACTACACGTCGAACAAATAGAATGAATAACATTGACCAAGGAGTCCAAACCTCTCTTCAAAGGTTGTGTTGTGAATATGGTAATGGGGCCTTCTCCATCTAGGTAATGAGTGATAATAAAAAACCCTTGTGATGGGATGAAGGGGTCTCACAAGTGAAGCAAATCATATGCGAGAAGGAGTTAGTATCTCTATCCAATTCAAAGAAAGCAAGATCTGTAAAGCCAACCATATCTCCATCACTTGTAAACTCCTTTGATATGCAACTATTAGAAAGAAAAAGTGTGAAAAAGAAAAGTCCACTATCTCTTCAAACTCATAACCCAAGCAATGAGAAGCACCACATATATCTTTAGAAGTTGTAAATATAATTGGGTTAATAGTTGAGCAAAATATGTATTTGTAATTAGTTATTAGATAACAAATTACAAAATGTATATCAACTCTTGATTTTGAGTACTAGGAGTCAAAATATGTATTTGTAATTAGTAATTAGATAACAAATTACAAAATGTATATCAACTGGATTTTGAGTACTAGAAGTCAATGGTCGTTTATGCATCTCTCAAGTTTATACACAATTTTAAGGAAGAATATGAAATTTGATATTCTTCTTTACCCAAAAGATACATGTAACACATATTAACATTTATAATTTTAAGTATGGAGTGAAGAATTCTCTTAATCGCTTATATCAATATGTGAAAGATTATAAATAATTAAATTACAATCATAAAAAATATAAAAAATTAAATTACAAAATTAATCCTTTAAATTTTTTTTTTTTTAATTCCTAAATTGATACATCAAAAAATCACAAATTCCTAAATTAATACATCTTCCCTTATCAAAATTAGGAGCTACTAGATTACAAATATATAAAAGTAAAATTGGAAATAGTTAAAAACCTTTCATACAGTGAAATTAAGAACAATGAAACTAATAAGTGGTCAGTATGAACTTCTATGAACCTGCCGACAAAATTGGAAGCAAAGAAACCGTGGATGACCATATAGACCTAGGCATTTCTTAAAAATATATATAATGAATTGGTGGAATGGTTGTTCCGTTGAAGTCGAGGTCAACATTCATTGACGGGTTAACTATCGAGGAGACATGAAATTTGTTTCGTGGCCAATTTTCTTTACAAGAAGTTCCAAAAGTATGTAGAAATTGTTTGATTTTTTTTAGGCCCTTGTCCTAAAAACCCACTGTTGCAACATTTTTCATGTAATACAGAGTGCCACACATTTTACCAATTATTCATCTCCATTGGTAAAAAACCAGTGGGTACGATGGCCAAGCTCAGTTCGACAGGATTCTTTGTATTGCTATCGATGATGGTCATTGGCACCATCATTTATCTCAGATTGTGGACTGTGCAAGGCGATCTTGATCTTACTGACACAAGAATAGACAGGTAAGCTCACTACCCGATTCATTTAATGTTATATCTATGATATCTTGTTCCACATCTATGGATGAGAGATCGGTAATTTATATATGAATGCCAATACCCATGATCAGGATATCCGGACCCATTATTGAAAATAACTGTAGACAATCGAGCTTCACATCAGTTCTCTCTCTCTATATATGCAGAAGAGGGTGTTTTCAGGGGTTTCATGTTATTTTATGATTCAGAAAATGCTTCTGCTTGATGGGGTGGAGCTAGCTATATACTTTGAATGCATCAGGATGGTGAGGGTTTAGGCTTATGGGTTGTGGGTTGTATTTGATAATTAGAGATCCCTATCTCAATTCCGTATGGAGTGATGGTTTGGACACACTATAAACCTTGACAAAGAAGGTGGAGTGTAGAAGGTGAGTGCCCCAGGTCACCGGGATCGCTATGAGCTATATTGGAAGTCGATAGACCTTGACGCTTGAAAATTTGCAAGCAGCAGCTGTGGACCTGCCCAGCCACAGTGAGAAGGAGATGGCCTAATAAGCATGGAGTGATGTTTGAGTCCTGAGCTTTGCCAGTTCAAAACAAAGGTCAAAACCAAGACCAGGAACTTGATTGCCCATGGGAGATTGGCTTACTATGGTTCTCTTTTTTTGGTCAACTATATCGTATGAATTTGAGATTCGACAATACTTGCTTAGATAGTTCTGAAAGGAATTGAACTTCCTAAACCTTGCAGGATTATGTTCGAGCAGGCGCAGAGCGAAGCATTGGATGAAGCAGCTGAATGGAGAAAGAAGTACGACGAAGAGGTGGAGAACTCTAGTGAAAGCATGCAAAAGCTTCTAGAGGTGAGCTTAGTGTTAAGGGTTTGAGGCAGTAGCAAACCTAGTACTACTGTTTTATATTTGTTTCCAAGTCTTGGCTTTATGTATTGATAAGAGTTGTTGCACACAGAGAAGCTAGGTGCATTCTTTTACAGCCTAGTACGAGGAAGATGTGTAATGTCCATACTTAATGTTACATGGTATAAATCAGTTCAATATGATACTCAAAATAATAATAAAAAGAACATTTCAGTATGGATGAGATCTGTCACATTTATACTTATAAATCAAAATATATATTAAAAAAGTCACTAATATAAAAATAAAATTTAAAAAAGAGTACCAAACATTAATATATATCCACACACATCCGTGTAGATCCATTTAACTTGAGATCTTAGAACCCAGAGATTTGCATTTTTTTTTTATCCTTCTTAGCACTTAATATATCCAGAGTTAAATGGATCTACGCTGGTGTAGGGACCAAAAATACATCACAAGAGAGCTGTCCAAAGTTTTCAAGTTCAGCTGTGCTGCTTCAAGTTCATGACCAAGAGTCTCATAATTTATGTATATTTCAATCTCAATCCGGTTGGGAGGGGCATACTTCATTGTGGGCTGTATAAATTGATTTAGGATGAAATCCATGATCTGTGATTATCAGGGTGAAACATTGCTAGGCACAAAAACTTCTTATGAATACACATTCCTAAATCATATACTACAATCAATAAGGAACTGAAATCCAATAATTGGATATGCATCCGCTAAAGGGTTTAATGCTGGTTTACAGAGAAAAGGAAGAATATAAGAAATTGAACATGCTAAAATATTTCAACGAAGTGTTGGAGGACATCCAATATGTGGGAGATGCTCTGTTCTTATTACAACCTGCATTGTTTAGATTTTTGCAAACTATGAAATGTTCCAAATTAGGAAAATGTTTGTACTCCTAGGTGCTTTTGCAAAGATTGAGGTCTTGAATTTGAAAAGGAATCTCCAAGACATGAAACAAAATATTAGATACTGCCTATATATTAAGAAACAAACATAAATATTGCCCAAGAGTAAAACATTGAACATCTGGATTCTGCACTGCAAGGTACAACCAAGTATGAGACTATTCAAGATGACATCTGCGGAAAGTACATTTAGACTACATGGATTGGGCCTCCTAGTCCCCTCAGCCCTGAGCTAACATTTACTCGGGAGCACTTCCTACAAATTGGATGATGTCATTATTCCTCAGCTATCTTCAATTATATTGGTAAAACATTTGAACCTCCTTTGATTAACATGGAGTTTGTTCATACTAACTTAAGCTCGAGGCAGCACGTTGTCTCCTTAGGGACTGTCCATTTTTGATATTTGTTCTTTGGAGGTGGAGAATGCTGTTCTATTATAGAATCAGGGGCAGATATAATTTAATGTTCCGAGGATCAGTTGGATCAATTTTTAGCATATTTCATTACAAAGGGTAAAAGTGCATAGCTCAATCTCTTAAGAAACTAATCAAGTAAAAGAAACACTATTGAGAGATGTAGAGGACACTCGAATTTCATTCTATTGCTCATTTCTTCGAGTATCATACAACACTTAATTGACAAAACTGTATCTTAGACCCTTTTGATATTTCATAGATGTATGAAACAATCCCCACTGATTTAAAACACTAGACAACCAATCTAGCTCCCCACTATACTTCTTGAAGAACCGCAAAGGCTATAAATGCTAGAGTTCTTACTGTTAAATTTGGCAGCATCGACAATGATTCTCCAATGAGAGGCCATATGGGCCACCCTGTGGCTAGCTAGGGAGATTTGGAGAATCAACTAGTCTTGTGAGGTATTGACAAAAGCTAAGGGGAACGTACAACCTCTGTGAGTCAAACCAAAAGTTAGGACGAACGAGATGCTATGTGAGTCTAATGCAAAAGTTAGGGGGAACGTACAACCTCTGTGAGCATAGACAGTCTAGTGCAAAAGTCAGGGGGAACGTACAACCTCTGTGAGCCTAGTCAAGCCTTGTGAGCCATGAGCAAAAGTCAAGGCACCTAGCAAAAGTTAGGTTGAATATAAAATTCCTATGAGCTAGAAACAAACGATATTTCTATTATTGCAAATGATATAAATGTATTGATCTAGTGCGTTGGCTCGTGTAACATTATCCACCATGAAGAGAATTTTGAATTGCCTTGTAAAGAGTCGAGTTGTAACTGAAGTCTCAAGTCTAGTTCTATTTTAGAACTAAAGTGTAATGCTGAGTTGTAACTGAAGTCTTAAGTCTAGTTCTATTTTAGAACTAAAGTGTAATGTTGAGTTGCAATTGAAGTCTTCAGTGTAGTTCTATTTTCGAACTAAAGTGTAATGCTGAGTTGCAACTGAAGTCTTAAGTCTAGTTCTATTTTCGAACTAAAGTGTAATGTTGAGTTGTAACTGAAGTCTCAAGTCTAGTTCTATTTTCGAACTAAAGTATACCAGTCTCAAGTCTAGTTCTATTTTCGAACTAAAGTGTAATGCTGAGTTGGAACTGAAGTCTCAAGTCTAGTTCTATTTTCGAACTAGAGTATACCAGTCTCAAGTCTAATTCTAAGTTCGAACTAAAGTATGAGGCTGAGTTATGTTTAAAGCATGCAAACAGGTTACTGTTTCGAGTCTCTCCTCTTCAGCCTATATAAGAAGAGGTCGACCCCTCTCTTCAATACAGTTTTGATATGCAGGTTAAGGGTGAAGCAATAGAGGAGCATATCAATGATAAAGGGGTAGCATACCAAAGAAGCATATCAGTGCTGTATATCAACAATAGAGGCTGCATATCAGAGGCGTATATTAACAACATATCAGTGCTGTATATCAACAATAGAGGCAACATATCAGAGGTGTATTTCAACAAGGTCTCTTAGGTCTTTGTCAGGTCAGAGTCATCTTGGCAAGCTCTTTAAGAGCAGAACATTCATGGTGGATATTTGTAAGTGATCATACATTATTAATGCAATAAAGGAATATCGTTTGCTGGGGTTTTTCTCCCTGTACAGGGTTTCCCCAGGGTATATGTGTTGTTGATGTGCATGCTTACTTATCTACATAGTTATTGCTATTCGGTTATGATTTGGTATTGTTGAAGTGTATTAAGTTGGAATCAAAGTGTTGAAGAAAATAAAAGAAATAATCTGCATAAGAAATCAAGCTCACAATTTAACATGGTATCAGAGCTTAGGGTGTGTTAAACGTGTTGAAGTGCAGCAACAGGTACACACAGATCCAAGCTAGCTTGATTAAGTTTCCAGTGTGAAGTCCATGGCATCCTCCATTTCAATCAGGGCCGAGGATAGGCTCGAAGGAGCTGCCAACTTCAATGTGTGGAAGCTCCGGATAACAAATATCTTGCAAGAGCATGATCTTGAGTAGTATGTGACCACAGTGGTGGAGGAACCCACGAATAATGCAGGAAGAGCGGCCTTCATGAAGAGTCAAGCAAAGGCCAAGTGAATCATCTTTGACTCAGTCAAAGACAATATAATGCCTGCAATGACTTCGTTAATGATTGCCAAGGACTGTATGGATACCTTGGTGAATCTGTATGAGAAACATGCTTCAAGTCAGAAGAGGACACTTAAGCACAAGCTTAAGTATTTGAAGATGGAGAAAGGTGAATCAGTCGCATCTTTCTGTTCTAGGATAGCCCAGATCAGAGATCAGCTTTTGGTCACAAGGGTGACAGTGGACGATGATGATGGGAGACTTTCTTATCTAGTGTAAGTGGGAGAGAGATTCAACCCATGTTTGAGAGGGTATGGCATGATTGCCTCCAGGAGGAGAGTCGCACAACTACCAGGAGCGAGCCAACGAAAGAAGAGCACTCAACTTTAGCATCAAGATTCAAGGGAAAGAAGAAAGACACTTTCCATAAAGGCTCTCAGAGGAAGCCAAACACCAAAGGTACATTCAAAGGCAAGAATATTGATACATCTAAGATTAAATGCTTTAGTTGTACTAAGTTGGGTCATTTTGCTAAAGATTGTTGGTTTAGAAAGAAATATCCAAGGAAAGGGAAACATCATGCCTCAACTGTTGAGGATGATGAATTCAAAAGAAATCTGAAAAGTCCTTCTAATGAGAAAGAAAATAGAAAAGAATATTACTTGGTTTCTGCCTTATCCCATTCAGTTTTCACGGGGCCAAAAACTTGGTTAGTAGACAGTGGTGCATCAAAGCACATGACAAGGTACAATGAGATACTCTTAGATTTCGAGACAAAATCTTTTGCAGAGCATGTTGAGCTTGGGGATGACCAATGTTACAAGATAGAGGGAGTAGGCTGTATCTCCTTCAGATTGGAATCTGGGGCTAGACTTCATATTAATGAAGTATTATATGTTCCAGGGATCAAGAAGAATCTACTATCAGTTGCAACCCTTGAGGACAAGGGATATTGGGTTATCTTCAAGGACAGGAAGACACTACTATGGGCTAAAGGTAGCCACTTAAATACAGTAGAACCCATTGGAACTCACAGTGGAGGACTGTACGTCGTGTCAGGATAGTCAGTTCAGGCATTGGTTCATGATGCGACTAGCTCCAACGAGTTGTGGCACAGAAGACTTGGACATTTTCATTACAAAGCTCTTTTAGATCTACAAAACATGGTATGTGGCATGCCCTCTATTTCTCTTAGTAAAAATGAAATTTGTAAGGGATGCATGCTAGGTAAAAATATAAAGAAAGCATTTCCTAGTAGTGACAACAAAGCTCAGGGCATCTTAGATCTGGTTCATTTTGATGTATGTGGTCCCATGTCATCTCCCTCACTCAGTGGTTGTTTGTATTATGTCATTTTTGTTGATGATTACTCAAGAAAATGATCGATATATTTTCTTAAAGCTAAAAGTGACACATTTGATAAATTCAAAGAGTATAAAGCCTTTATTGAAAAGCAGACAAGGAAACACATCAGAATCCTTAACAAACAATGGAGGAGCGTTTGAATCTCGTCAGTTTGAAGATTTCTGCAAGTCAACAGGAATCAAGAGATAGTTGACCGCGCCATATAACCCTCCGCAAAATGGAGTTGCTGAGAGGAAAACAGGACAATTTGTGAGGCAGCGAAAGCAATGATGTTTGACCAGGATCCGCCAAATTCTTTATAGGCAGAAGCTACCTCCACTGCCGTGTATATTCAGAACAGGTGTCCACATGCTATCTTGAAGGACAAGACTCCTGAAGAGGTCTTCTCAGGGATCAAACTTGAAGTAGGGCATCTAAGGATATTTGGGTGTCCTGTGTATATTCATGTCCCTATGGAAAAGAGCACAAAGATGGAACCCTCATGCAAGAAAGGGGTTTTTGTGGGGTACAATGAGAACTCCAAGGCTTACAGGATTTATGTACCAGGTCAGAGGCAAATAGAGGTAAGCAGAGATGTGACTTTCCATGAGGAAGCCGCATTTAAGAAATCCAGAGAGCTTCARCAGGAATCAGAAGCAGTTCAGCCAGCTTCACCCTCTTTTGAAAATGAAGAGTTAGATGATCAGAGGGAGGAACCTCGTGAAGGGCCAAGTAATGAGCCCCTAGAACCTGCTGAAGTGTTAGAAAGAACTCTTGAAGAACATCCAGCCAAAAGGAAGCCATGGTGGCTTAAAGAAATAGTGCAGGAAGCAGAAAGGATAGCTGCTCCCAAAGGAACTTTCAGGGAAAGGAAGAGGCCTCATAGGTTTGGAGGCTATGTTGCACTGATGAGCAACATTAGTGATGCCGAACCTTCTTCATTTGAAGAAGCAGATAAATTACAAGTATGGAAGGATGCCATGAGGAATACAGGTCTATTATAAAGAAAAATGTTTGGGACATTGTGCCGAGGCCAAAAGACAAATCAGTGGTTTCTTCCAAATTGATCTATAAGATTAAACATGCAGCTGATGGAAGTGTGGAAAAGTTCAAAGCAAGATTTGTAGCCAAAGGCTTCACTCAGAAAGAAGGAATCGACTATGAAGAGACTTTTGCCCCTGTAGCCAGGTATACCTCCATTCGAACTATTATTGCTTTAGCTCCCGTTCTTGGTTGGAAGCTACATCAGATGGATGCAAAAACAACATTCTTGAGTGGAAAGATTGAACAGGAGGTCTTTGTGGAACAACCAGATGGTTTTGTACTGCATAACAAAGGCATTCATGTATGCAAGCTAAGGAAGGCCTTGTATGGTCTTAAGCAGGCTCCCAGAGTCTGGTATGACAGGATTGATGGCTTTCTTAAAACCCTGGGCTTTCAGAAAAGTGATGCTGATGCAAATCTTTTCTTCAAGGTAAGAGGTAACCAACTTGTTATACTAATCCTGTATGTTGATGATCTCTTTCTAACAGGAGATGAGGGGCTAATAGCCTGGTGTAAGAGGGAGCTAATCTCAGAATTCGAGATGAAAGACTTAGGCTTGATGCATTACTTCCTAGGATTGGAAGTGTGACAAAGACAGGGCGAGATATTTCTGGTACAAGGAAAATACACAGTGGATGTACTAAAGAGGTTTGGCATGATGGATTGCAAATCCATGTCTACTCCGATGATTACCAACCTGAGGAAGCTGCATGATTCTGATACAGGTTCAAATTTGGTGGATCCCACCATGTATAGGTAGCTAATTGGATCATTGATGTACATGATCCACACTAGGCCAGATATATGCTATGCAGTGATTGCAATGAGTCAGTTCATGACTGAACCGAGACAGAGACACTAGGTGGCAGCAAAGCACATCTTGAGATATCTCAGAGGGACCATTACTTATGGTTTGAGATATACATCCARTGGTGGTTTATTTCTACATGGGTATGCAGATGCTAACTGGGAAGGAAGCCCAGTGGATCAGAAGAGTACTTCCAGATACTGCTTCAGTTTAGGATCCGCTATGATCTCTTGGTCAAGCCGGAAGAAGGGATCCATTGCACAGAGTACAACAGAGGCTGAGTACATTGCAGCAAGTGATGCTGAGGCTAGCCAGGGAGATTTGGAGAATCAACCAGTCTTGTGAGGTATTGACAAAAGCTAGGGGGAATGCACAACCTCTGTGAGTCAAACCAAAAGTCAGGACGAACGAGATGCTATGTGAGTCTAATGCAAAAGTCATGGGGAACGTACAACCTCTATGAGCATAGACAGTCTAGTGCAAAAGTCAGGGGGAACGTACAACCTCTGTGAGCATAGACAGACTAGTGCAAAAGTCAGGGGGAACGTTCAACCTCTGTGAGCCTAGTCAAGCCTTGTGAGCCATGAGCAAAAGTCAAGGCACCTAGCAAAAGTTAGGTTGAATATAAAATTCCTATGAGCTAGAAACAAACGATATTCCTAATATTGCAAATGATATAAATGTATTGATCTAGTGCGTTGGCACGTGTAACATTATCCACCATGAAGAGAATTTTGAATTGCCTTGTAAAGAGTCGAGTTGTAACTGAAGTCTCAAGTCTAGTTCTATTTTAGAACTAAAGTGTAATGCTGAGTTCTAATTGAAGTCTTAAGTCTAGTTCTATTTTAGAACTAAAGTGTAATGCTGAGTTGCAACTGAAGTCTTAAGTCTAGTTCTATTTTCGAACTAAAGTGTAATGTTGAGTTGCAACCGAAGTCTTAAGTCTAGTTCTATTTTCGAACTAAAGTGTAATGTTGAGTTGTAACTAAAGTCTCAAGTCTAGTTCTATTTTCGAACTAAAGTATGCTAGTCTCAACTCTCATGTCTAGTTCTATTTTCAAACTAAAGTGTAATGCTGAGTTGGAACTGAAGTCTCAAGTCTAGTTCTATTTTCGAACTAGAGCATACCGGTCTCAAGTCTAGTTCTAAGTTCGAACTAAAGTATGAAGCTGAGTTATGTTTAAAGCATGCAAACAGGTTACTATTTCGAGTCTCTCCTCTTCTCCTCTTCAGCCTATATAAGCAGAGGTCGACCCTTCTCTTCAATACAGTTTTGATATGCAGGTTAAGGGTGAAGCAATAGAGGAGCATATCAGTGATAAAGAGGCAGCATACCAAAGAAGCATATCAGTGCTGTATATCAGCAATAGAGGCTGCATATCAGAGGCGTATATCAGCAACATATCAGTGTTGTATATCAACAATAGAGGCAGCATATCAGAGGTGTATTTCAGCAAGGTCTCTTAGGTCTTTGTCAGGTCCGAGTCATCTTGGCAAGCTCTTTAAGAGCAGCACATTCATGGTGGATATTTGTAAGTGATCATACATTATTAATGCAATAAAGGAATATCGTTTGCTGGGGTTTTTCTCCCTGTACAGGATTTCCCCAGGGTATATGTGTTGTTGATGTGCATGCTTACTTATCTACATAGTTATTGCTATTCGGTTATGATTTGGTATTGTTGAAGTGTATTAAGTTGGAATCAAAGTGTTGAAGAAAATAAAAGAAATAATCCACATAAGAAATCAAGCTCACAATTTAACACTTACTTTGGGGTGCAAGACTTGCTTTTTAACTTCTTTTGTAGCTCAGTCATCGCATTAGGTGATTGTTCTAAAAAAAACTGAAATTTCATCGAATATCAAGCAATAGCAAATTTAATTCACCATACAGAATTTAATAAAAGTTTCAAAAGTACATGTTAAGATTTTTTTTGGTTAAACTTGTAAATTAAAAAATCAAAATCATATATGTATTTTTCCTTTCTTGACATTTAATTTGACATAATTTTGGGTCAAATTTGAAGTGAAAAAATATTTGTATTTGTTCTTTGTTTGAACATATGAAGTTATAATGGAATTTGTGTAATTGTCTTGTCCAACTTAATGGCAAATTTTGTAATATTTTTTTTTTGCACTGACAATTTTTTTGAATTTCATTGTCGCTGAATTCGAACACAAACACGAACCAGGTGAGCCCCATTATAGTAGACACTTCATTAGATGACATTATCAGTAGATTCTAAGGTATTTTGTAGTAGCTGATGAGGATGGGCATCTTTTTTGATCATTCATAGTTATAAAGCATTTAACTTTCTACTTTGGACTGCCTTTTTTTTTTTAGACAGCTTGGTCACATTTTACTGCACTTTTCTTAATTTCTTTTACTTTAAATTTGGAAAATTTTAACATGTTTTCTCTATATGCCATCAATTATTTTAGCATTTTCTATTGCCAACCACCATTAAAGAAATTGTTTCTTTTTTTTTTGAAGATTTGAGTTGTGTAAAGAAACATAAGGCCTTGGACAATGCTTGGCACTAAAATGGAAGACAGTTATGATTGGATTTCCATAAGGTTATTTGTAACATTTTTCATATGCTTCCCAACTTAATCATCTTTCTCAAGCATAATACGAATCAAAGGTATTTTATCAACTACTCAGAGATTTGACCAACGAAATAGATAACAAAGTTAAAGTGAAATGAAGCCCCATGCAGATAAAGATGCAAAACATCAGAAGTGCACTTGGGTGTTCAACAAACAATGTGTATGCTTTATTTCAGCATTCTTTTTGTCCTTGTCAACGTTATGCATTATACTTCAACCAAATGACACTAAGATAATTACATGCTGTCTATGTGATGTCGGTGATTAAAAGCTATTACTATGTTGGCATATCTTTATGATGGGTTTCATTCTAAATTAATAATTCCTCTGGGCCATGTGTGTTTTGAATAACCCTATATGGATAATAATTGTGAGACAAAGGTGGTTTATGAGACATTAATTACACCAAAAACTTTGCCAATTTAAATGTTGCCTTTGGGTGCAAGTCCCTGGGTTGATGTAATAGCATTCTTCCTCACTTTGGGACTAACATCATGAAGAGTTTCAATGCCATGCATTGAGGACCTTCTTTGACTTGTGATTGTAATTTATGTGATGTTGGTAATTACAAGCTATATATACAATGGCATGTCCCTATGATGATGAAATTGTGTACACAGAAATACTTCCTCTCGAATACTCACTTCAACCAAATGACTCTAAGACTCATTGACATTTTTTTATCGGTAAAGAATATTATATATTCTACCCAAAAGTGTACATAGCTTTTCCATTATATCAGTCTTCCGATTTGACAGGAGACATATCATATGTACTAGACCACTATATACTTATTCTATACTTCACTACTCACATAGTGAGCCAAAACCTTCATAAAAACAAGATATAGGAGTCCTATGGACGGTTCAAAAGCTGAGTCCTGACCATTATTTGATAGAAAACTATGATAACTAGCTGTAGCCTGTAACTAGTTCTACTTTTTATACCTTGTCAACATCAACCTTAAGAAAGAGATTGCTGACCAGCTTTTCTGGGATGGTATATTGCTCCCAAGATGTGTTAAGGCTGTACAATATGTATCTCTTTTTTTAGAAGGATGTGACATCAACAAACTTTTAAAGATAGACTAGTTAATTTTGTATACGGCATTGTGGCTGGACAAAGCACTTTAATGAATTATTAACAAGGGTTTCCATTGAAAGCATGCATCCTGAGTAAGACGTGCCCTTGGATGAGAAGAATATAATATATCAACTTATTTTCATGGTCCCAATGATTTTGGAGGGAATAGATTCTCTCCTGAAAACAAGTATGCATTTGTCCTGAATAAAATGTCACCATACTCTTACCGAGTTGTCACCATCTTGTGATACTACGATCTTCGGAGCTGAATAAAGTGAAATGATAAGTTGCAATTGGAAAGGAGGATTGATTTGCAACATCTGATGGAATATGACTGTTTTACCATAGCTGACACAATCTTTTGAAAGGAGGGCATTCTCCAGGCTGCTTGGTAGCAGTTCGTGTTTTCTTGAACCTCCAGTGGCTGTTAGTGATTATTCTGCCGGCAGTGACTTTTTTTTTAAACCAGGATATGATGGACATTGTTTAACACTAGGATATTATGTTATATTACTGCGATAACTGTCGACTTTGATCTTCTTAAGATGAAAAATCCTCTTTCCTTTGTTGTCAGTGTCATTACATCTCAAATTGTGAAGCTATTAGCCACAATTAGGGGTCATACATTATGGTTGTTAGTCAATACGTTAGTTAGTGGCTATGCAAGATCGCCACATATGGATTTCAGAGGTGTAATCAGTATGAAGGACTAACTGTACCACGAGTTTGTGTTTATTTTGTGAATTTAATATTTATGCATTTGCTTAATGTCTAGATAAAGATGATTACAGTCATATATTTCTGTCATACATTTGAACTTCAGGGCAGCCAATATTTTTGTTTGAGGAAAAGATAAAGCAATGGCTTGTAGAAATTTGAGGAACTAGAAGGCTGCCAGCTCTAAGTTTACTCAATCAATTCTGTCCTTTCTGCTTTTTTAGGACAGCAAACAGGTCTGAAATTTTCTGCCAAAAAATCTACCTTCAAACTGATGGTTATATGCTCTTTTAAGGTGCCCTTGCAAGTGTTTGTCACTGGATGTTAGCACATGTAAACCTTAAAACATATAACACTCCTCTAGGATCTTTACAAGCTCCTACTACTGATTTAAACACTAAGCATACATGATAAATGAACACAAGTATTTTTGGTCAACATGACCCTGGATAAAACCCCCTGGGGTAAACCAATTTGGAATATAAGTCTATATATGTGATGTAATAAATGTGAGATACAACAAGTACATGAAACAAATGAACATGATACAAAGACAACCCCTCTCAAGCTGCTATACAATTCCAAGAAGGTGAATGAACCCAAGCATGGTGTGCCCTTCTCCTTTGTTGCTCAATCCCACTCTAGCCTTGCGCCCTTGCTGCACAATGTCTTGTAGAAGAAACCCTTGCACACAAATCTGCCGTTGTGTGCTACCTCTTCAACAAAACACTCCAATCAGTGATATGACAAGTAGAAGACCTCCCTGCTAGGTGTGTGCCCTCCTCCAAGCAAGCATGAACACCACAAATAAATGGAAGCCAAAGCCTCCTAGAGCCCTCCATGGAAGGAGGCACCCTTGCTGCCCTCTTCCTTTGCTTCCATTCCCATCTCCATTGCTCTCCTCTTCCTCTTCAAGTGAACAAAAGATTGAATGAGTCTCCTTTTGCCCTATGTGACCCTCTTAAGGAATCATAAGGAAACCTAAAGGATCAATGGCTAGGATCACTCCAAGCCATATCTAATCCATGGTTGAGATCTCTCAAAAAATAATCTCAACTCAAAACCCACTTTGGATTAAGTTTCCATAGTTCATTTTATGTCCCTCAATTCACCCACAAAGTGAATTAATAGTCAAGTGACAAATTTCACCCTTTTGACTTAGGAAAATGTCAAAGTGAAATTAGACATAAAGTATAAGGCACAATGGGTCAAATATTTCCCTCTTGTGGTTAGAGACCCACAATCACAAGGGGACCACTTCCCTTGGTACATCAGAACTCAACACTCCCTCTTACCGAGGAAAGTGTTTCTCACCAAGTCCATCTTGTCTTTGAAGTAGACATGCTTTCCCCTTGACAATGCCATGGTGAGAATATCTTCCACTTGCTAATCAGTCGTAATATACTGGAGCTTCACTGCCCCATGCTGAACCCAATCTCTAATGAAGTGGTATTTGATCTCAATATGCTTCGACTTGTCATGAAACAAATGGATTCTCAGAGCGTTTGATACAACTCTGATTATCGCAGTGAATGATCGTTAGAGACAACTCCTGACCAAATAAACCAACCAACAACTTACGAAGCCAAATGGCCTCGCTATTGGCCTGACTAGCTGCCATATACTCTGCCTCGGCCGAACTCAAAGCAACTGACTTTTGCTTCTGGCTAAACCAGGAAACAACTCTTGATCCTAAGCCAAAGCAACACCCTGGGGTGCTCTTCTTGTCAGTAGCACATCCTGCCCAATCCGAGTCTGTGTAGCCAACCAAATTGACTCCATTCCCTCTGACGTAGTCCAAACCAAAATCCACTGAACCTGCTATGTACCTCAAAACATGTTTTGCCCCAATCCAGTGAACACTCCTAGGCTCCACCATAAACTGGCCGAGAGTGTTCACGACAAAACAAATATCTGGTCTTGTGTTGACCAGATACATCAAAGAACCTATTAGCTGCCTGTATCTCGTAGCATCCACCAACTGGGAATCTGAAGCGCTAAGCTTCTTTCAGTTGGTGACCATATGTGTAGACATGGGCCTGCAGTCCTCCATCTGAAAGCTGCTCAAGATGTCTGCAACATACTTTCCCTGCCCTAGAAAGATATGACCCCTCCTCCTGCCAAACCTCCATGTCCAAGAAATAGTGCATCAAACCAATGTCTGTCATCTCAAACTCTGATGCAAGTCCCAACTTGCAATCAACTATGAGAAGCTCCGCTCCTGTGATGAACAAATCATCAACATACAGTATGAGAATGAGTGTATCCTCACCTCGAATGATGTAGTAGAGGTTAGGATCTGCCTCACTCTTCTCAAACCCCATCTGAAGCAAATAAGCGTCAATACGTGGATACCAAGCTCTTGGAGCTTGCTTTAGACCATACAGTGCCTTTCTTAGAAGGCACACATGAGAATCTCTCTCCATCACCTCAAACCCTTGTGGCTGTTCAATGTACACTTCCTTCTAAATAAAGCCATTCAGAAATGCGGTCTTTACATCCATCTGATGTATCCTCCAACCCATCTCTACTGCTATGGTAATAATGCTCTGAATGGACGTGTATCTCGCAACTGGTGCGAATGTCTCATCATAGTCAACTCCCTCTACTTGAGAGAATCCTCGCGCCACAAATTGGGCCTTGTGTTTCTCTATTCTACCATATGCAACATACTTGGTCTTGTACAACCATCTGGAAGTCACAACTGACTTCCCCACTGGCCTCGACACCACCTCCCATACATCATTGCGCATAATGGAGTCATACTCCTCCAGCATGGCATCTCGCTAAACCTGCTGGTCAACTGCCTGCGCAAATGTCTCGGGCTCTGTATCTATGATGCTCGTCACCATTGCCAAGTAGGACCCAAGCCTATCTTGTGCTCTTCTCTCTCTGAACAACCCCCTGGGCTCTCCAACATTCTCCTTGGCTTCCTTTAGGGCATCCTGAAACCATCTCGGTTTCCTCTTCCCTGTAGTAACCAAAGGAGAAGTAAGATCTCCACGCTCACGAGTCTCTGCCTCAAATCTCATGCCAACACTCTGAGATCCTGAGGTCTTTTCACCCTCTGCCTGAACCCTCTGCAACTGTGAACCTGAAGCTATGCAAGGTGACCCTGTCACCCTTGAAATTGGTGTACTTGACACCTGAGGCTATGCTCCCTCTGAAACATCAATCTGTGTCTCCAGAACCTCTTCAATACTGTCTCTCGACTCGAGAGACCTCCTGAAAGCTCTACCCTCCTCAAATCTAACATCTCTGTTCACCACCTCTCCGCTGTGATGGAATGTAGATCAGGTAGGCCTTTGAGACCTCTGAGTAACCAACTAGAATCCCCTACTAGGCTGTGGGGTCTAGCTTTGTCCTCTTCTCTGAGGGGACATGAGAGTATGTCAAGCATCCAAAAATCCTAATATGCTCAACATCAGGCCTCCTACCAGTGAAGGCCTCCTCAGGAGTCTACCAGTGAAGGCCTCCTTAGGAGTCTTCCTTTCCAAAATCCTGTGGGGACTCCTGTTTTGCAAATAAACTACAACAACACTCGCCTTAGCCCATAAGTATAAAGGCAAAGTCTGATCATGAAGCATAGATCTCGCTGCACTTGTAATGGTCCTGTTCTTTCTATCGACAACCCCGTTTTGCCGGGGCTTGTAAGGTACTGTTATCTGTCTTCTGATCCCTGCCTGGGAACATAAGTCTACAAACTCTGTGGAGGTTTACTCACCTCCATTATTTGACTGCAAGATCTTGATCTTCTTTCCTTTCTAGTTCTCCACAAGAGCTTTGAACTCTTGGAACCTCTTGAAGACCTCACTCTTAGCCTTCAGGAAATAGATCCAAGTCTTCCTAGAGTCGTCATCTATGAATGTGAGATAGTACTCACAACCACTCAAGGACACCTGAGACATGGGCCCACACACATCTGTGTGTACTAAATCCAGTACCCCAGCTGACCTGTTGTCATTGTTGGGAAAAGAAGCCTTGGTAAACTTACCAAGCGCACATCCTCTGCACACATCCTGATGCTCTGAGCTGAACTGTGGCACTCCTGTCACAAGTTGTGTTTTAAAAACCGTTGAACCGAAACCGAAACCGGCCGGTTTGACCGGTTTGATGGTCGACTGGTTCAAACCGGTCAATAAATCGAACCGGTCGGCCGGTTTATGACCAAACCGGCCGGTTTATGACCAAACCGGCCGGTTTATGAATAAATCGGCCGGTTTGGTCCCAGAAACCTAAAACCTTCTAAACCCCCCTAAAACCTAAAACCTAAGTAACAAGTTGGAGTTGTAAGGTGTTTTGGTGTGCAGCTGAGGGTAGTAATTAATGGTAATGTTAAATTCTTAAAGTAAAAGGATGAAAATGAAAGATAAAGGGGAATGTCACTTTTACTAAAAGTGACATTCCCCTGGTGAAAGTGACATTCCCCTTTATCTTTCATTTTCATCCTTTTACTTAAATTTTTAACATTACCATTAATTGTTTCAGGATGTTTGAGAGTGGTTCCAACCTCATTGGACTTCATATGGAGAAAGTAAAATTTTAGGTCCCATTCAAAATTCAACAGACTTAACAGTTTTCAGGGTTTCAAGATTGGCAAGATTGCAATGTTTCCACTGGATTCTATCATGTATGAGGGTATGGAACTGACATTTAATCAAGAGAACCAAGCTCTTTATGTACCTCGATGTTGGTGGCATTGATTGTTGAACTCTTTTATCACGACCCTAGTAAAAATGTACCCTTCACTCAAGTATAAACTCTTCTATTGAACTCTTCTCTTTGTAGTTTGTCGTCGTGTCTGGTGACTTAGTAGTGTATGTGCACACCAACCTCCGTCTTATATACAAGCAGAGAGAAGAGTGGTTGAAGGGAAAGACAAAGATGTGGGATGTGTTTTCTGA